>JBBDHG010000212.1:175000-255000 GCA_037951165.1 Lophius americanus | reverse complement strand
CTCAAGCTAGTTTTACTTTTAATGTATCATCCTGTCTATATTACAGCTTTTGTTGGTATGTATATTAACTTTTACAGTAGAAACCATTTAGCCGGATCATCGCTTCATTTCTACAGAGATTTTGCGTTTTTTGCGGTAATTTACCGTAATATCTCCTACATTGTCATCAGATTTTTTCCCGGGAAATTTCTGGCGACCACAGCTGCGGGTATGTTACTGTAAATTATATGGACTTTTTCTACAGAGTGTAAAAGACTGAATTTTCTGCCTACCTATAAAAAAGAAGAAGAAAAGCTGCGTTCTCACCTCTCGGTATGGCAGGAAGTAAGCGTCTCCTGACAAACTGCGTGGCTCCGTTCTCGCTTCCCTCGTAGCCGTTCCCGTTGTACCCACCGATGGAGCTGCCGTTTTCATTCCCGTTGGCGCTGATGACGCTGCCGTTTCCGTCGTAGCTTGAGTATCCGTTCCCGTCGTATCCGTTGCCGTTGTATCCGTTCGTGGCGTAGGGGGCGGGGCTCGTAGCGCCACTCCCGCCATTGCTGTTGCCGTCGTCATAATGGTTGCTCACGTAGCCACCGGCGTCGTGGCTGTCGTAGGGAAGCTCCCCGATGCTGCCGGCTCGCTCCAGGCTCGTCCCGTGGAAGCCCGTCTCAGTCGGTACCGGAGAGATGGCCTCTGGATACACGTACCTACCAGATCAGCAACAGAGACTACAAATTAGTCAAGATCATCAGAGAGAAGTGGAAACAAAATGACGGTAAAATGAAACAAATGAGAAAAATTCGACGGACAGACGTCAGACTCAACAATCTAACTGCTTTCATCCATTTTCAGATTTTATACCTTCACGCGCCCTAGTGTGAGGAAGAACTGGATCGATTTTGTTAAAGGTCAGTTGTATATTTCCAGCATTAGTTGGAACTTTATGGCCAAAATCCAAGTTTAATCAGCTATAATTTCTCAACCGAAGGTCCAATTTTCTCCAAATGTGCGGCGACATATGTGCGCGTGGATCAACCCGCGGAGATCTAACTCGTCATCATCACATTTTAAAGATGACTAAAAAAACTTTTATCTTTGATTCCTCAGGCTGCCTTTTTTAAAAACATTTTTATCCAACAATGTTTGAAGACTCGATAAAAAGTCAGATCCTCACAGAAACAGAAGAGGGGTCCGATACTTTTTCACAGCGGCGCCTGCTGATTCACGTTTCTTACCTGTCCATTGATGCCAGACTCGCGGCGTCACCTTCACAGCTATAAACCTGCTCAGCTGCCTGTGCCGGAGCCACCGCAGCTGGTTCCTCCACCACAGCCTGTCCTCCATCTGCCACGCCTGGTGGAGGAGCTATTTCGGTGGTAGGAGGAGGAGTCAACTCTCTGACGGCATCCATCCTGAGCAGGAGAGGAGAGGCATCTCCTTCTGACTTTTCTATAAAATGTGCGGTGGCAATGTGAGACAGGGTTTGTTTAACACCAGGGAAACGCACCTGATGATGGGCGGGGCTTGAGACCTGACGGGCTGTTCAGTTACGACGCTGATGCCTGCCAGCTGGGATCCTGGTCTCTGGTGCTCCTGCAGGCCCATCACCTGCTCTGTGACGGCTCCTCCGTCGGTTGTCCTAGGCTCCGGCTCCACGATCACAGTGGTCTGCTCCACCAGCAGGTCTATGGGCGGTAACGGCGTGCTGGCAGGCGTAGTGTTCACCGAGGTCCCTCGCTCGCTGTGGAACACCTCGTCGCCCATCATCTCTCCGTCTGTGGCCTCCTCGTCTTCCAGGTCACAAGCCATCGCCAGACGCATCTCTGGAGCCAAGTCCTGCAGCGTCCGCAGGCCTTGCTGAGGAAACACAAACGCGAGAAAAGTATCAACAACGGCGTCCGCCCAAAGAGGTGACGTCAGGATTCCATGAACTTTATTCATATTTAATGCATTTACATTCATTTAAATAAAATTAAATCAAACATTTTCATTATATTCAATCTACACAGTCAAGCTAAAGCTCATTTTTATATATATATATTTTTTTATGAGTTCATCAATAATTACATTTTTTACAGTGTACGATCACCCTTGAAAATAATTTAAAAGTTAAAGGATTTAAAAGTTAAAGTGAAATTCTAGCTTTGTAAATTCTTTAAATCTCTCAAAAGTATTTCATACCTAAATTTAACCTTCAATGAGACTTAATTTCTCTTTTTTTGTGCATAAAGGGATAATTTTTCATTGTTCAAAAGCATGAGGAAGCAGAAAAGGTCCAGAATGGGATTCCAGCACATTGAATACAAAATTATTTAAAAACTCTGATGATCAGAACCCAGATTTGGTTAGCTTTGGTTTCACGTTGCAGTTTTGAAATCTAAAGAACTTTCCAGCAGCTTCTACATGCGCCTCCTTACACTGTAAAAAAAAAAAACTGGACCATAATTCCACTGGTTCTTGTTTCTAGACCTGCAAGCTTTTGGTTCCACCTTGCCATCACTTTGTTCGGCCCCGGTTCAGTTCCTCTGCGGTGTGAAAGCTAAGAACAAAACTATGAAGTGATCCAGAACAAGTCCTGCAACTGATTCGGAAAAATGGGGTAAAAGAACCCCCCCTTTTTTGCGGAACCAAAGTCTTTTAATCTGGACTGAAATCCTAAGCAGAACATACGATGTCAAACCCTTGAGTGAAGAGAACATCACCTGCAGAGAAGCTGCCTTGTCCTTCTTCTTGGATTTCCTCTCCCTCTCCTTTCTCTTGCGGAACTTCTTGAAATAGTCCTGAATCAGGAAGCTGGCGTAGAACTTGCCGCACGTGACTTCATCACCTGGGAGGGAAGGAAACCAGAGTCAGTGACGTAGAAATGTGGAGGCTTGAGAAGAACTGATGGAGGATCAAATTAAATGTTTGGAATTCTTCTCGTATTCAGACCATCATCTCTCTCACGCCTCTGGTAACAAAAGTTCTCTTTAATATTTACTGTTTTCACATTTTCCCCAGAATGACTGGAAGAATGGCAACAATGACTTTCACCTCTAGGGGGCGGAATGACCTCATCGATGAGTTTGGGTTTGGTGCGCTTCCAGAGCTTCTTGATGATCACCTTCAGCTCCTCGTTCTGCTGGTCGATGGGGCCTGAGGGGGACAACAACAACAACAACAACAACAAATCTCTTCAATCAGAAGACACAAAGACGTCTGGACCGACATGGAAGCCTACATGTGGAACATCTCCACCGAGATAAAAAAAGATTAAAAACAGTTTTTCATTTTCAGCTGAAAGCAAAACAAACATATTTTATGAATATTATGGTCCGTTTATTCAAGCAGATACTCCTACAGTGAAAATAAACCCTGAATGTTACACACTGGACCTTCAATAGTTTGTGACACTGGATTCACCTCGGCTCTTTATCGGTACCAGCGCATCTCCACATTAATCTTATTTGTATGTGTTTGTGAGGTGGTACCTTCGGTCTTGATCTTGAGGGAGGTCCTCACCAGAGCGAACAGAGTGGCGCTGAAGGTGACCGTCCCGTCTGGGTGCAGCGGGACGTTCATGGCGACCAGACGCTGTGAGGACGGGAGGACCAGGCAGTTTGAGGGGAATGTGTTCGTGTTCTGAAACTATTTGTATTTTTGAATTCCACACCCACATAGACCTTAGTGCCAGGAAGAACTGGATTCATATTGGGAACGGGCCGGTTCACATTACCAACACTAGGGGGAGCTCTTTAAGTTTTTAAGGCTATAATTTCTCCGCCGATTTTGTCCACATTTGTTGCATATGCACAAAGTTGAGTCGAAAACTTTATTTATAATGTATTTTCCTCTAGTTGTTCATTATTTAGTCACTAGGGGGAGCATATTTATGAATAATACTCGACGTGACTTCCTTTGTTGTATTTGCGTCGAGTCGAGGAGATCTGTCTCTTACTTTCCTCTCATAATTCATCTTTTACTCACTAGGGGGAGCTCTTTCACAGAAATCCTTCTTTGTTTGGACATAACTTTGACTCAAGGTCATCCATCATATATATATGATACCGGTGGTCCGATTTACTCCAATTCGGTGAATTTGAATCGACCCCCAGTTGATCTATTTCATATGTATCATGTTTTTACTCACAGGTGGAGCTTATTTTTCTGAAATCACTTTTTTTGACAAAACTTTATACTTAATTTGATGAGTTCCATCAGGGGGGATTGCTTTTACAACACAGGGGATTGGGGGCTTTCCTGCAACACACTCTTGTTGTCTGCGTTGGCTCACCTTGCAGGCGACACGGTGAGGACACAGCTTTCCGAAACCGAGAGGCGGCTGGATCCTCCGCAGCAGAGTGACGACATCGATGTGTTTGATACGGCCGCTGGGAGAGGCGGCGGGATGCAAAGCAGACGTTTACGATGGCAGCCGGACGCTGTGAGAACGTCGACAGGAAACAAGCAAAGGTTCTTACGTGGCCTCCGGATCGTAGTCGGACCAAACCCGCTTGAACTCGTCCAGGTGGTGAGTACCGAGGACGGTCCAGTCTCGGGTCAGGTACTCAAAGTTGTCCATGATGACGGCGATGAACAGGTTGATAATCTTGTAAGAGAGAAGGACAGAAACGATCAAGATGGACGAAAGGGTCATCGTCGGTAAATCAATGAATGAGCCACCTGTCTATAATGTGTGGCTGATTGATGCAAATGCATTTTCAAGAAGAAGAGTAAGAAGAAAAACAAGAAGAAAAACAAGAAGAAGAAGAAGAAGATGAACAAGAAGAAGAATAAGAAGAAGAAGATGAACAAGAAGAAGAAGAAGAAGAAGAAGATGAACAAGAAGAAGAACTTCAAAACACTTAAAAAGTACTTAAGTGTTTTGAAGTACAATAAAACAGGACCCAAAGAAAAAAACAGAGAATAAAAAAAGAAGAAGAAAGATAAAAGAGTAAGATATAACAATAGATATAAAAACATAGATTGAAGGTTTAAGACAAATAAAATAAGGCTAAAATAAGAGTAATATAAATAACTGAAAGCTACAAACTGTCTTATTTCCTCCGGCGGGTCGTTCCAGAGTCCGATGATAAAAGTTCTGTTCCCTTTTTTTTCTTCTAACTAAACTCCGGAACCTAAAGAAAACTTCTGCCTGAGGATCTCAAACTACAAGAAGGTTCACAGGGAATTAAAAGCTGGGAATTAAAGTCTTGGGCCACGTCATTAAGTGATTATAACTTTATACATAATTATAACTGATTAATGAAAATCACCCCTAAAACAGACGGGGAGCCGGTGTGTGATCCGATCACACGTTTTTGTCCCGGTTAGAAGCCTTGACTGTTTTGGTTCAGACAAACAAAACAGCTGTTGAAAAGATTAAAAGCCTGAAGAAATAAAAGCATATAGTTCCTTTATCGCTCTGATTTTAAATACGCCACATAACGGAGACGCTAAAAACAGGATTTGCACAAGACCGTTGACGCGGCTCTCAAAATTTAGATTTCTGTCAGACAGGACTCTAAATTTAAACAGATTAAGATCCTGGGCTTTTATTTGACCCTCCTCAAGTAGAACGTTACCTTCATTTAGCTTCTTCAAAGCTCTAAGAAATGTGACCAAAACTATGTGTGGCCTTTCAAAATCAGGATTTCCTGTCTGGATTATCTGTGATGAGCGAGGAAACTGGAGGAGACGGGGTTAGCTTGTTAGAGCTGCTCCCTCTCCGCCGCTCTGACACCTTCCTCGCTGCTCTGCATCGACTTTGATCCCTCCCCACCTGAAAGGCTGTAAAACCTACGACTGAATTAATCCCGTCTTAATTTGAGGCGTCACTCACCAGGTAGGCGCAGAGCATGAAGAAGCTGATGAAGTAGATGTAGGACAGGTTGCTGCCGCAGGTGAACTCTTCGCCGGGCTCTGTGTCGGATTCTGGGTCGCAGCGTCTGCCGGGCAGCGCCCCCAGCATTATCTCCTGCCACTGCTCTCCAGTAGCACACCTGTGAGAACACAGAGAGACCACCTTCGTTTACGTCCTATTTTAAGCCGGAGGAAGAAGTCGTTTCCCTCAATTAGTGAATGAAAGTACAAATATTATATATTCTGTATCTGTACTGCAAAAAATATACTTGCTGCCGTCTTTGTCTCACCTGAAAAGAACCAGAACCGCCATGAAGAAAGTCTGGAAGTTGCAATTTCTGTTGATGTAGGTGTCGTCATCAACGGCCACTTTCCCAAATGTCTACAGAGGAGAACATTGAACTCGGTGATAATCGGATAGTAAGCGCTTTGTTGACATGCAAGAATGTGTGATGGACGTTTGGCGCACGGCCATCACAAGGGAAGAATTTTGGGTAAACTGAAAAAACAATACTTTCTGCAGAATACAGAGAATGTCTGCAAATATTTGTATTAGCCCTTTAATGTCCTGCTCCAGTGTTTGGTGGAGGACATTTTGGGTCTCTATTTCTTAAAGAAAAAAGGGGCTGAACCTGTTTAACATGTGATCTAGTGACAGCATGTGAACCAGCAAGGGGCCAAGGACGGAGCCCTGGGGCAACACCACCATGTGAGGACTTACTAGACAGAATTCTATATCAGACTTAAAAAAAAGACATAGTTGATGATGAAATGTTGTACTTCATGGAAAATAGTCAATTTTAATACGATTAGTTCCACTTATTGGTAAATCATGTTTTTGTTTTTCAACTATTTGATCCATATTAGACTTTTTCTTGGACGTATTGGCAGTAAGTCCTCACATGCTTTAATGTGCCAAAACACTCCTACTTATCGAACAGGACTGACTCAGTCGCCGAGGTTAATGGCGTCATGCCTCCATAGAGGCTCCTTTTACATGTGGGGTCCCCCAGGGCTCCATCCTCGGCCCCTTACTCTAAGCATATACATGCTGCCACTGGGTCACATTATAAACTGGTTCCATTCTTCTATAAGAGGTGGAGACTTCTGCATCCGTGTGGCTCATTAAGAGTCATCATTTGTATTGTTATAATTAACACTGAATCAAGTCCGTGGGTGAAGATGGAACTATTACGGGGTCCTGACCGATCAGGGAGACTCACCTGCATGCCGATCACAGCGTAGATGAAAAAGATCATTGCGATCAGCAGGCCGACATACGGCAGGGCCTGAGCAGAATGGAGGTATTATTATCGTGACTGTACGTAAACACACAGCACTAAAGAGTTAAAGTACTTAATCTGAGCCACGCTGACCTGGAGAGACTTGACAAATGTCCAGAGGAGGGTTCGGATGCCTTCGCCTTTACTAAGCAGCTTCACCAACCTCAAGACTCGGAATAAACGGAAGAAGGTGATGGACACTTTTCCACTTTCTCCTTTGCTGCCGCCCTACAGCGAGAAACAGTGAGACGTTTAACTCACGTACGTTACTCTACTCTACTGCTCTACGTGTGTCGTATCACAGGAGGGTTGTGATCAGATCTCACCTCGCCGTGACCGCCTCCTCCCTGGATCCACGTTTCAGCCATTCAGCAACAGGAAGAGACGCCATGTGAGAGCAAAGAGAGAAAAACACGCCTCAGCATCAGGAGCAGACGGTTTCAAACGTTAAACGTCCGTCCATCTGGAAACCGTTTCAGCGAATGATAATGTGGAATTTTTAGGTATCAGGTTATATGCTCTGTAATATTATTTTAAAGTCGTCGCCCATCATCTTCTGCTGACTTTCAAACATGATTCTCTCCATTCGTCGACTTCTTTCATGCTGCTGGCAGGCAAACCCTCCACCTCCCCTCCTCCACCAATCATGGGTGTCAGCAAAGTCATCAGCCACCACCACCACCACCAGTGTCCTAACTCCAAGGGGGGCTGGGGGATTACCTCGCTGCTGCTCAGGGCAGAGCACCTCCGATCATAACCTCCTCAAAGCATCAGAGACTTTCTGAGGGACTAATTATGACATCATCAGTCATCGGTTGTAACAAACTTGCATGTTTGTTTAAAAAAAAAAAAAAGAGTCAACTTTCACCATATTTATTAAAATATAAATCGCACGTAAGTTTTGTCCTTGTTAATTATAATCTTTTGGGTTTTTAAAAAAAAGTTTTTCAATGACCTAACTCCTGATTGATGACATCATGGCCAGTCGCCATGGCTTATTTTTTTTCTTTCATTTGTTTCTTTTCACCAAGAATGAAAGCGGAAGGGAACGAATGGAAACTATAACTTCTTAAATGTCACAGTAAAAGTTTAAGTTCTTTAAGTTGTGTTTACACAAAAGATAAAGATTCCGTCGTCTCAGGTCACATGATGTCCGGCTGACCTTTCCACTTTTACCCGAGAAAAGAATGCGTGTATTTTCGCGACGTCGGAGCAGGACCGAACTTACACTGAATTCGGAGACTGCGATGTCCAACACGCTCCCGACCACGATCAGAGCATCGAACGAATTCCACGGATCAATGAAATAATGCTGAAAGTGAAGAAGAAGCAGCGAGAGAGGGAGGGTCAAACACAGGCGGACGGCACCGACAGACTTCCTGTTAAAAAGCTGAAAGAGTGAACGCTGACATGAGCCCGCAGAGCCAGTAACTTGATGACCATCTCTATGGTGAAGACCACGGTGAAGATCATGTTGAGGATGTCCATGACGGAGGTGAAGAGTTTGGATTGCTCGTAATGCTGAAAGGAGAAGCGACAAAAACACAAACCGTCACGTCACGACCGGCAAAACGGGCGTTTTACAGCGGGGGGGGGGGGCGACGTACCTGAATAGCCAGAGTGAGCGTGTTTCCCAGAATCAGCACAAACATCACGTATTCAAACTGGCTGGAGTTGATGATTCTCCAGAATTTGAGCTGGGATGGATTTTTGGGAATGTAGATCTTTATAGGTTGAGCCTTCAGAGCGTAGTACACGCACTGGCGCTGAAGGAAGGAAGGGGTCAGAGGTCATTCACCTTCAAAAGCCACCCAAATGGGATCAGGGGCAAATGATGAGGTGGGCCGAAATCATAAAAAATGAGGGACCTGATTTTTGTTGAGTTCACAGTTTTTGAATTCCGCCTCTCCCTGCTCTCGGAACGTGATGATGACGAAACCCACAAATATGTTCATCATGAAGAAGGCGATGATGATGATGTAGATGATGAAGAAGATGGAGATTTCTACGCGGTAGTTGTAAATAGGCCCCCGGTTGATGGCGTTGGCGTCCACAGCCCGATAAAGGAGCCTTTATAGAAACACACACACACACACACACACACACACACACATAGAGAGGTTCTGAGGAGTCTGTAACCCATCAGGTACTGACAGACAGACGGACATGGAGGAGGCGTGAAAACAATAACAGTCCCCAAAAAGTAATGTTCCAGAAAGTTCTGTGACAAAATACACGTTTTTGAATTACGCTGACGGACGGACGATTGGATGTGGTGTCGTTCTCTCACATGTCATGCACTCCCACTTCCTGTTTGACAACCGTATTTGATTGATAGGTATTATGGTTAATTTTATTATTTTGTCTCATGCTAGTCAAAACTCTGTTTGGTGTTTCTTTTATTTCATGTTTTTTTTTGTCTGTTCCTGCGATCCAAACTAGGTCTGTCACGATATCCAATTTTCACAATACGAATTATCGTGGCTAAAAATATCACGATTATTGTCATTAGTACAATATCTACTAATCATTAAAACAGAACGCATGTCGTTAAAAATAAAGTAGCGAGTGAGCTAACAGCTGGTAATTCACTAACTAAGCTAGGCTAACGTTATTAGCTCACTCCCAAGGACTCCGTCTTTCTTACGCAGCGCTAAAATAGTCCATTCGTCCAAAAATGCCGTTGTTGTTGTTCAATACGATAATATAATGGGTTGATTATTTATAAGATATTCATATTTTCTTCTTCAAAAACACCACTAGTATATATTCTATGTATTTTAAGTTGTGCAAATAAACTATGAACTAATAAACAAACTCAAATACATGCTATAAAAACAGAAAACACTCTTGTGAGTGAGAATCAGACCTACGCTGTCGTCCGAACAGGAAGTATGTCCCCCCCAAAAAATACCCCGCCCCCTGCATTGTACAACAACTCCCGATTGAAGACCTCAAACGAAAGAGATTTTGAGTTATCGCGTTAACACGAAGGATCCGTGGCGCTAGCGGCGGCAAATTACAAAAAAAATAAAATAAAATCACACATTCTTCTTTGTTTTTTTCTTCTTATCTGATTTGAGCGATGACATACTTCACCGTAAAGACGCGCTAAGGGTGACTACTCACTGTGGCCAGCCCTCGAAGGTCGAGACGGTGAATAACGCCAGCATGCCCATCAACACGTTGTCAAAGTTAAATTCACTGTTTTCCCAAATCCTCTCTTTCACCATGGGATGGTTCATGTCGCCGTCTTTATAGATCACAAACGCGCCCCTGAGGAAACACACACATGTGGAGTGGTGAGGCAGCGTGTTCAGAGGATGTGACGTACAGAATCAGCGGTGGAGAAATGAAAGCGGGTCGGACTGACTTGCACTCTTCTGGGGTGTGTTTGGCCTCGTCGGTGCAGCTGTAGAACCGGCCCTGTGACGGGAAACAGAACCCGTGAAAACACCTAGAGGTCACTCCCTTTGGACATAATGGGACTGATATTCGATATTCTGACACCTCTCTGTCAGAACCGGCATCGGCTTAACCACAAAGACTAGCCTTCGCTCCCCTTCTGCATCAATGAGCCTCGGCGCTCATAACCTTGTTGTCCATCCTTAGACAGCTTTGGTAGGTTCTGACTACGGCAAACCAGGAACACCCAACAAGTTCTGGACATGCTTCGACCCAGTTGTGGCCGTGGTTGCTCAGATCAATTTTATATTGCTTCTAACACATCAACTTTGACAATTTGCTGTCTAATATATCCAACCCACTGACAGGCGTCGTTGTTTCAGCATAATCAATGTTAGTCTCACCACCTGTGAGTGGTTATAATGTTACGGCTGAAAGGTGTAAATTTATCCCTGAGGTCATGGTTGGATTATATTCTATTTTTTCTCTCCCCGATGTTGGCCGGGTCAACACGTACCTTGAAGAGCTGCACCCCGATACAGGCAAACATGAACTGGAGGAGGGTGGTGACAATCAAGATGTTGCCGATGGTCCGGATCGCCACAAACACGCACTGCACCACATTCTGTGAACACATGACCACGGGTTAGCTTGATGCAGCAACAAATAGAGGAATAAAAACAAGGTTGATCTCCTTGTGTCAATTAAATATGTGTCAATAAATTGAGACACATTTGGGCGATGGTTGGGAAGTTACAGACGAGAAACTGTGTTTTCCACAGAAAAGCTCCACCTAGTGAGTAAAATACGAACTGTTCTAGTGAAATAATATATACAAGATAAATCTCCTCGTGTAGATTTATATGTGCCAAATTGGACAAAGTAATAAATATAATAATAATAATAATAATAATAATAATAATAAATTGGACTTATATAGTTCTAAGACCATAATTAGACATCATTGAGACATAATTAGACATAATTAGACATATGTTAAGCTTTTTCCAAAAAAGAACAATTAGAGTAAAATAAGACATATATAACATATAATAGTGTTTATAGTGTTATCTATCTTGACATATATATATGTATTTATCTTTACAGGTTTATAAGAGGTCCTATTATATAGTCTGTCTTTCATTTTAGTCACCTTTAGAATGTCTGCCTGTTGGAGCTGCAGGAACGACTACATTTCCCCTCTGAGGATTAATAAAGTTTCCATCTACCTTCATACCCCTACAGGTGAGGGCGTGAACGTGAAGACACGACCAGGAGAGAGGTTTATGTCTACCTTGAGCCCCTTGGCTCTGTTGATGGCTCGCAGAGGCCTCAGCACTCGCAGCACCCTCAGAATCTTCACCACGGAGATCGCGCTCGAACTGAGGTTTGGAGTCAAGAAGAAAAATTCAAAATGTGGCGGATCAATCGAGTGTCTGGACAATATTCAAACGGCGCAGGTCTTCTAACCATGACAGAAAGCTGCTTGTGCACCGCCGCGATCTACTCACTGTAAGAAGAAGGAGGTGAGCGAGACGCCGACCACCAGCAGGTCCAG
The DNA here is from genome assembly GCA_037951165.1 of Lophius americanus. Classification (NCBI taxonomy): domain Eukaryota; kingdom Metazoa; phylum Chordata; class Actinopteri; order Lophiiformes; family Lophiidae; genus Lophius; species Lophius americanus. Next base: position 242,931 of record JBBDHG010000212.1, on the reverse strand, counting down.
GAGGTTGAAAGCGTTCCTGCAGAAGGAGCCGGTGTGCAGAAACGCCCCGTAGACGGTCATCTGGACGCCAGCGAGGAAATCAAAGATGGGGGTCAGAAGGGAATTAAAAAAGGTTTTAGCACATAGCAGCAGCGTCACTGTCAGGGGGCGTTACCTTCAGCACAATCTCCACTGTGAACACCGAGGTGAAAACATAATCGGCGTAACCGAGAACCTGAGGACGAGAGGAAGGAGCGTCAGTTTTAGATTGTCGTGCCGGTGACGAAGAGCGGATGGTCTGCCTCTGAGGACGAATGCAGATGAGGTGGTTTGTCTTACTATGTTCCTGAATGAGTGGGATTTGATCGGGTCCTCAGCAGCCAGGGAGATACTACTGAGGATGATGAAGATGAGGATGAAGTTGGTGAAGTAGGGGTGATGGATGAGGTTGTGGCAGGCAACTCGCAAACTGGGAGCGGGAGGGAAATGACAGAAGTAGATTAATTCAAATTCCATAACTCTAACTGGGCCTTCCACAGAAAGGGTGTGTCCTCGAAAAGCCCCCAAACCCCTGCGTTGTATAAAAACAATCCCCCTGTCGGATCTCATCTAATTAAATCTGAAGTAATATAAAAAAAAAATTACGATATCTGTAAGAAAGTTCGACCTAGTGAGGAAAATATGAACTATTAAAGTAAAGTAAGAGACCGATCGCCTCAAGTCGAAGCTTTTCAACAAAATTTTGACAAAACAGTTAGGAAGTTCTGTCTGAAAAACACTGTTATTCATAAATTAACTCACCCTAGTGGATTAAATATGAACTATTAGAGTAAAATATGATAAATATAAGATCGATATCCTCCAGTCAATTCATGAGGAGCTTATTTGGACTAAATCGGTACTGGTAAACGGTTGAGGAATTATGGACCGAAAACTTTAGAAGATAAAGATCTGATCTTTCCCCAAATCCCAGTCCTTCCTCACACTGAGGTCTATGTGGGTATAACATTATGATCCATGAAACGGAGGATCTGCGGCGGCGATGTTTCCATAATATCCACGACTCTTCGAGGTTATAATAAGTGGGGAGTCGTTTTCTGTCTGAGTTTAGTGTTTGATGGATTTGCAAAAACTCAGATTACCAGTTTTTCTTTCCGAGAATGAAGAAGGAGCTTCCATCAGGGATTGGAACGATCTTCTCTTTGGGCCCGGAGAACTCGGGCTTTAACGGAGCGACTCCTAGAATAAGATGCGGAGCGACGAAGAGAGACTTCAGAGGCAGTTTCCATTTTATGATCATCGTTTCTCCTGCAGGAGGTCAGACTCACCCTCCAGACCCTCGATGGCCCTCAGCTCCTCATTCTCCTGCCAGTCATCTTCATCGTTCTACGGGACAAAAGCAGAACTTCCTAGTTGGGCATTTCAAATTAAAAAAAAAAAATGTAGTGCTGGGAAAAATTTGAAAAAAAGAAAAAAAGTCTCTACCCCTGCGTCTTCATCTTCTTTCTCCTCGTCCTCATCCCACTCCTCTTCTTCTTCCTTCTTCTCTCTGAATTAACAATCAACAGGAGGAAACAAAAAGGATGAGTGATTTATCAGTGTGTCCACTGCTCTTGTGACCTAATTTCTTGTGTCGGACTCACTCCACGTTCTTCTTTCCGCCGCCTCCCGCCAAGTTGTCCACAGCGATAGCCAGGAAGACGTTGAGGAGAATATCTGATCGCAAAGTTAAGCACTTCATTTTTTTCCATTTGGGATTAAATATCAATCATCTGGGTGAGAACACAAACACTGTAAGCGGATCTCATCGCTGTGTCATGGCGTATCCTTTCGGCGCTATGCTGACGACACACAGGTATCCCCCTCAAAGCGACTGAACGGAAACATGGCTGCTGTCCTACGTCGCACAAATCTGATCTGATCCTTTGATTCCTTGCACTCTCGCTCTGGGAGATGGAGAGTGTTTGGGGCCAACGTGGGCTGAACAGAGACGCCGAAGTGGAAGGTGGGGTCGAACGACAGAGTATTAGACGGAGCTGTAGAGTTATATATTTTTATATATATCTTTCTTTATGTTGGAAAGCACACATAAATAATGGTAACAGTGTCTAAAATGAATACAATATTACACAAAACTATATTTAACTATCTATATCTATATGAGAGCTTAAAGCGTAACTCTTTATATATACATAAATTACAAACTACGTGGGCAAACGTACAAAATGAACACTGACCAAGTCTGCAGGATGCAAAAAAAAGCAATATGATTCATTACTTTATCAAACCAATGTATTATTTATTAAATATAAGCAAAATAAAAAATACATCTTCATCTTAAATCCCTTTTATTGTATTTATTCCCTCTTTTATTCAAAGCTTTTGTCGTCCTTGTGATACGCATTCTTTGATTGTTTTATTTCTTGCATTGAATTGCTTTTATTTTGTGGTGTTTGTCTTGGACTCTCTTTCACTTTTGTTTTCATTTCTTTTATTTAGGGACGTAATCTCATTTTTTTTAAATTACTTTTATCGCTTCAGCCAATTTCTTGCTTCTTTTTCTTCTCGGGTCAAATAATCTGGTTTATGACGTATCGCACCGCCAAGATGTGCATGTTGTGTTTTCTGGTTACCACGGTGTCACAAACTCAAATCTGATGAAGATGAGGATACAGTTACCGCAGACAAAGAGGATGACAAAGTAGATGCACACCACCATGTTGGGGAAGACCGGCCCCCCGTATGCCATGATGCCGTCATACATCACAGCGTTCCAGTCTTCTCCGGTGAGGATCTGCAGAGAAAGACCACCAGAGAGCACAGGTAGGAGTGATCGAAGGTTAAAACATGTGATTAACACCTGAATACGTTAGATAGCTGCGAGCGGAGCACATCAACACGGTGAGATGTTGGCATCACCTGGAAGCAGGTGAGCAGAGCCTGAGGGAATGAGTCAAAGGTACTCCTCTTCATCTGCGTCTCGTCAAAGTTGAATTTGCCTCCAAACAACTGCATGCCCAGCAGGGCGAAGATGATGAGGAAGAGGAAGAGCAGGAGCAGAAGGGAGCAGATGGCTTTCATGGAGTTGAGGAGCGAGTTGACCAGGTCAGACAGAGCCGCCCAGTGTCTGGAATCACAGCAAGCAACGATCACACCTCCACAAACACCATCATCATCATCATCAACATCATCACACAGTCCTTCCTCATGCACCCACTCAGAGCAGCTCTAGATGTTTCTGCAACTAAACTCTGGCAGCAGTTACCGGGTCATCTTGAATATCCTGAGCAGCCGGATGCAGCGCAGCACCGAGATGCCGATGGGCGGGATGAGGTCGAACTCCACCAGCAGAGTCTCCAGGATCCCGCCGCACACCACAAAGCAGTCGAAACGGTTGAAGAGCGCCATGAAGTAGATCTGCAGGCCAAAGGCGTACATCTTCATCAGCATCTCCAGAGTGAAGAGCAGCAGCAGGATCTTGTTGGCTCGCTCTGAGGGACCGACGGAGGACATTTTGTGTCCGGTTGGGTTAGGAGTCAAATTCATCTTAAGGTGGTTGGAAACAAAAGCAGGAGTGGAATCTTACCCTGCATCTCCGTCAGCCACTTCGGCTGTCCGTAGTGCTCGGAGGCACTGGCCACTGTGTTGAGGAACACCAGCAGCAGCACCAACCAGTAGAAGTTTGTGGTCTTGACGGCGACCCGGCAGTTCTTCCTCATCGTGTGATTCAGCTGACACAACTGGTCACTAAAGGAAACAAGCCGGAATAGTACTTTAGTGCATTTTTAACAAGGTCTAACAAATCTAGTCTTTCAGGAACTTTTTTCAAACCATTTTCAAAAAGTATAAATAGTCCTAAGCTGTCGTCCCCGACAGGAAGGGTGTATCCTAGAAACCCCCCCAATGCCCTGCGTTATACAAACAATCCTCCTGATTGAACTCCTAAAATTGATTGCGAAGTTAAGTCCAAAAACTAGTGTTTTTTTTGCAATAATTGTCCCCCTAGTGAGTAAAATGATAACTATTAGAATAAAAATGACACATACAGGATAGATCTCCTCAAGTCAAATCATATGCACCAAATTTGGACTCAATCAGGCCAACAGTTTGGAAGTTATGTTGGAACAAGCAGTGTTTTGGTAATAAAACTTACTCCCCCTAGTGAGTAAAATTGAATATCCTTGAGTTGATTCATATCCATCAACTCTGGTAATAAGAATTTAAGTAGCAGTTGAGCAATTATGGCCTGAAAACGTATGGAGGTAAAATTCCCCCTAGTGGCAGAAATATGCAACCAACCTTTCCCCAAAATCGACTCAGCCCTTCCTCTCACTAATGTCCACGTTTTTATATAATGTATGAAAATGATCGATTGAATCCATTCAAAGTTTTTGAGTTATCGTGTTCCTGGAAGTGAAGATTCCATGACATCGCCGTCTTTTGGGGTTATAACGATCTATAATCATCTATCACTCTTTAAAGGTCCACGCAAAAAGAAAAAAAAGAGTAAGATCTTACCAGAAGCTGTTGGCCATCATCTTTGCCCTGGGGACAGAAGATAAAGTAAGAGTACATCCTCAACTGAGATGAATATTCATTCATTATAGTGTTGAAGGAATGAAAGCACTGATGTTATTTTCATCACATTCTCTCACATCAGAGAGGCGCAGAAGCCGCTGTCATCATCGAGGTAGGCTATGTCATCGTCTGAGTCGGATTCTGTTGGGAACGAATATAAAGCACGAGCCGTTGGAGAGAATCGCGTGCAAATAAAGGCAATAACAGACGGTGACGTCTGACGTACCTCCACCGTCCTCGCTGTGTTTGTACCAGCCAAACTTCTTCATCATCTTTTTCTTGGCAATTGCAGCTCCTTCAAAGTAAAAAACAAGTAGGTTATGTGTGAATATGGAGTCAACGGGGACGAGCAGTGGCCCATTTAGCCCAACGCGGCATCTCGACGAGTGGCGTTATCTCGACGAGTGGCGTTATCTCGACGAGTGACAATATCTCGACGAGTGGCGTTATCTCGACGAGTGGCGTTATCTCGACGAGTGGCGTTATGTCCACTAGGGGCGTTATCTCGACTAGTGGCGTTATCTCGACTAGTGGCGTTATCTCGACTAGTGGCGTTATCTCGACTAGGGGCATTATCTCGACTAAGGGCATTATCTCGACGAGTGGCGTTATCTCCACTAGGGGCGTTATCTCCACTAGGGGCGTTATCTCGACGAGTGACAATATCTCGACGAGTGGCGTTATGTCCACTAGGGGCGTTATCTCGACTAGTGGCGTTATCTCGACTAGTGGCGTTATCTCGACTAGGGGCATTATCTCGACTAAGGGCATTATCTCGACGAGTGGCGTTATCTCCACTAGGGGCGTTATCTCCACTAGGGGCGTTATCTCGACTAGGGGCATTATCTCGACTAGGGGCATTAACTCGACTAGTGGCGTTATCTCCACTAGGGGCGTTATCTCGACTAGTGCTGTTATCTCGACTAGGGGCATTATCTCGACTAGGGGCATTAACTCGACTAGTGGCGTTATCTCGACTAGTGGCGTTATCTCGACTAGTGGCGTTATCTCGACTAGGGGCATTATCTCGACGAGTGGCGTTATCTCGACTAGGGGCGTTATCTCCACCAGGGGCGTTATCTTGACTAGTGCTGTTATGTCGACTAGGGGCGTTATCTCCACTAGGGGCGTTATCTCGACTAGTGCTGTTATCTCGACTAGGGGCGTTATCTCGACTAGGGGCATTATCTCGACTAGGGGCATTAACTCGACTAGTGGCGTTATCTCCACTAGGGGCGTTATCTCGACTAGTGCTGTTATCTCGACTAGGGGCATTATCTCGACTAGGGGCATTAACTCGACTAGTGGCGTTATCTCGACTAGTGGCGTTATCTCGACTAGTGGCATTATCTCGACTAAGGGCATTATCTCGACGAGTGGCGTTATCTCCACTAGTGGCGTTATCTCCACTAGGGGCGTTATCTCGACTAGTGGCGTTATCTCGACTAGGGGCATTATCTCGACTAGGGGCATTAACTCAACTAGTGGCGTTATCTCCACTAGGGGCGTTATCTCGACTAGTGCTGTTATCTCGACTAGGGGCATTATCTCGACTAGGGGCATTAACTCGACTAGTGGCGTTATCTCGACTAGTGGCGTTATCTCGACTAGTGGCGTTATCTCGACTAGGGGCATTATCTCGACGAGTGGCGTTATCTCGACTAGGGGCGTTATCTCGACTAGTGGCGTTATCTCCACCAGGGGCGTTATCTCGACTAGTGCTGTTATGTCGACTAGGGGCGTTATCTCCACTAGTGGCGTTATCTCCACTAGTGGCGTTATCTCCACCAGGGGCGTTATCTCGACTAGGGTTCGCATCTCAAAAAGTGGCAGCATCTCGAGTCACAGTCAGCCATAACATTATAACCACTGACAGATTAAGTCAGAATAATGCTGATCAACCCACAGCGTGGCATTTATGAGTTTTGTGGGATAAATTGGGAATAAAGTGAACCATTTTCCTACTTTCTTATTTTGCGTTCCTGTGTATATAAATATATTCATATTTATATCTGTTTATCTATCTATGCATATATATTTATCAATACATGTCTATAAAATGTCCAATTATATAGTATGTCTTACATTTTTGTCACGAATATCTGTCTGTTGGAGCTGCTGTAATGACAAAATTCTTCCCTCCCTCCCTCCCTCCCTCCCTCCTTCCTTCTCTAAGACGAAGCAAAAGCTGCTACCTAGTACTTATCAAAAGACAAAGTGTCAATTTAGACTGTCGAGAGAAATGCTTTAGAATAAGAGACTTAAAAGAATAAAACATTTGGAAGGTTTCACTATTTAATTATCAGATTGTGTTGGAGGGTGTGCGTGAAACTAACGTTTGTTCCCCTCTTCATCCACATCCTCGGCTTCTATGAGCCAGTCCATGTATCCCACCATGTCCTCCTGCATCTGCTTGCTCTCCTGGGCCTTCTGCAGCTCGCCCCGGGCCACAGCCTTCTCTCTCTCCTTGGAGAACTCTCTGTGCACAACCACAGAACCAATAACCTCACACATGCAAAGTTTCCCTTTGTTTCTCATGAATCGATCACACACAGGAAGCTGTGATCTGCGGTGCTGCAGCTACCCACCCGCTCAACACACCCAACACCAGATTGATGATGAAGAAGGAGCCGAAGATGACCAGAGACACAAAGTAAATCCATGGAATCTCACATCCGATGGCGTCATTCATCTGTGCAGAGAGACAGAGAGACAAAGTTCTTGAACTGTAACCGCCACAGATCAAACGTGAGGCAGTGGAGGACGGGTTTACCCAGTAGAGGACGTCTGTCCAGCCCTCCATAGTGATGCACTGGAAAACCGTCAGCATGGCGAAGAAAACGTTATCAAAGTTTGTGATGCCACCGTTGGGACCCTCCCACTTTCCTCTGCAGTCGGTCCCATTTCCCACACAAAAGCGTCCGGAACCGGCAAATGCACACGGAGATGGATCATCTTCCACTATGAGACCTGGGGTGGAGAACCCGACACGCTGAGTCAGCGCGATCCATGCACTGCATGAGAGCTTGTTTGGGTTCGAGGGTGCTGACCTGTGCCGACGGAGTAGCATGTCTTGTGCATCCTGCCGATAAAAAGCTCCAATCCGATGATGGCGTAGATGATGATGACAAACATGACCAGCATACCGATGTGGAGGAGGGGGACCATGGCCTTCATGATGGAGTTCAACACAATCTGTAGACCTGAGGATCACACACCGACATGACGCAAACAAAAACTGCAAAAACACTCAGAACAAACTTTTTATGCGTGATGAACTGACTGGGAACTCCAGAAACCAGCCGCAGCGGTCGTAACACCCTGAATGCTCTGAGCGCTTTGACGTCCAGGCCTCCGGGTTTTCCTGCAGCATGATGGGCCTCCCCCGGCTTATGATCCGTCATGCCTTCTGCTATTACACTGAACAACCTGCACAGAAACACGACACAGCTGTTGAGCTCTGAGATCTGTCACAGATAACTCCTGACACTCTTCTCCACCCACTCCACCCTGCCCGCAATCTTTTCTTCACCTCTTCTCCACACGCCCCTGCTCTGAACAATTGACCCCAAGCCCTTAAACTCCTGCACCTTCTCCACCTCTACTCCTCCATCCTCACCGTTCCTCCGGCCTACCTTTCATTCACACACACGTATTCTGTCTTGCTGCAATTGACCTTCTTTCTTCTTCTCTCAAGTGCACACCTCCACCTCTTCAGGTTCTCCTCCACCTGCTCCCTGCTCTCACTACAGATCACAATCTCCTCCACCAACATCATAGTCCATGGAGACTCCTGTCTGTCTTCCTCTGTCAATCTATCCATCACCATAGCAAACAAGAAGGGGCTCAGAGTCGATGCTTGGTGCAGTCCCACCTCCATCTTGAACCCAGCTGTCACTCCTACTGCACACCTCACACTGTCCTGCTGCTCTCATACATATCCTGGACCACTCTAACATACTTCTCTGTCACTCCAGACTTCCTCATGCACTCCCACAATTCCTCCCTCGCCCACTGTCCTCCACTTTCTCTAAATCCCTTACTCGATGATATCGTCCAATCAAAAGCTTTCTGTCTTCAGTAAAGAAAGAACATGGAGGCAAAGTACGAAACCCATCTCCTGCTTCAGCGGTTGAACAAAAGCTACATGGTTTTGGGAGCGTTGTCATGATGTCTGCGCTCCTAAACGGGTAAATTAAGCACAAGAAAATACCCGACGATGACGATGACGAAATCAAGCAAGTTCCAGCCGCTGCGTATGTAGGCGCTGGGGTGCATGACCAAGCCGTAGGCCAGAATTTTAGTGAAGGTCTCGATGGTGAAGATGACAAGGAAGACGTACTCAACTTGTTCCTGAGAAGAAAATAGAAAGAAACATGGAAACGTTGGCCATGACAACACAAAGCAGCGCTGAAGAAAATACCTTATTTTTCCTGTTAGGAAATATTAGGACGTGTTGAATTCAAGTGTCACTTATCGTGCATTTTTGTTCTTTAAATCACGTGCCTCATCGTTAAAGGCTGACTGCAGCGGCTTCCTAACCTCTTAACCCACTGCCTTACACAGACTTAAGCCCCCCCCCCCGCCGAGTTTAATGCCTCTTATAAAGGCTACCGCTGTCACCGAGGCGTCCCGCTCGCAGACAGAATAATCCAAACTTTATGTAGTTTCATGTGAGGCGGCTCACAAGAATCCGTCAGGATGATCCAGGATTTTAGTGTAAACATTAGGAAAAAAAATGTAATGATAGTGCTGCAAATTCCTGCGAGGAGGTGTCTGTTAAACGGACAGCTTAGCTCGTTTGTGCAATCCAATCAAGGGATCTACTCACACCCATCCTGCTGCAGGTATAAGTTCATGTCTGTGCTAACCTTTTTTTTCTTTTTTTGAAACACAATCAGCTACAATCTAATTCAGATAAAAGATAAAACTTTAAGAAAAATCTGTTTTTCCACAATAATGCAGTGATGTGTTTTTTGGTTTTTGCAGACATACGTATGAAGCTACGGCTGGCTCATATTTTCCAAGGTGCTGAAGGAACAGCAGCTATGACTGCTGGGTAATTCACCGGAGGGAAAAAAAAAAGTGACGAGGAAGAGAGAAAATGAGTGCAAAAGAAAGATGGGGCAGATGGTTGGTGTTAAAGTAAGTCATGATCCCTGGCAAGGTCGCTTAAACGAGGTCACACCAGAACTCCGCCCCCCTCCCTTTAATACCATTACCATCGAACGGAACGCTGTTATCTCCTCACTAATTGTTGCTCCCTTCAGCAAAATGCCTCCTCACTGCTTTCCTTTTCATGAGAACTTCAAAAGAATGTGCTCTTATACTTCCTATGATCTATGTATATGTGTACTGTACACCGAGCAGCCATAACATTATGACCCATGTTAGTGGGGGGGGGGGTAAATTATTCGGCAGGTGAACATTTTGTTCTCAACTTTGATGAAAAAATGGCCACAGCATAAAAATCGGCAAAGGCCAAATTTTGATTACTGGGTCCACGACCCGGTCAGAACATCTTAAGACCAGAAGGTCTTGTTGGGTGTTCCCAGTCTGCGGTGGGAAGAACTTAACAAGGTGGTCTGAGGATCTCGGGACGGGGTCCCGGATGTCCAAGCCTCATTCAAGCACATGGGGAGATCAAAGGATTGTCCCTATTGTCCGATCCCACGTATGAGATACTGTATCACAAACGGCTGAAAAATGTCGAGCCTGGTTCTGATAGAAGGGTGTCAGAACACGTAGTGCTAAGAAATATAAAACAGGATTATTATGTACCCAAAAAGGTCTGGGATATTATGGGAAGTGTCTCACTGCTGTAGAATCCTTGGGAGAACGCAAGAATGATTAAATGGATCATTTTCAGATTTGATTCACCCATAGCCTTTAGTGCGAGGAAGAATTGGATTGATTTTGTGAAAGGCCAGTTGTATATTTCCGCCACTAGAGCTAGGATTTCTCAACTGTTGGTCCGATTAAGTCAAAATTGGGTGCCTATGAATCGACTGGAGGAGATCTAACTTGTATTTATCACAGTTTGCTGTAATAAACTTATCTCTTATTTATCACAGTTTGCTGTAATATTTGAGGAGAGGTTTTATGAAAGACTGCATGCAGGCGCACAGGAAAGCATTTTTTGGTGGGTTGCTGCCATGAAAAGCCAAACCTTCAACGCTGAATTGCTGAAGACAAGGTAAAGGGGTAGAATACGGGTAGGAAATGATCCAAGACTGTCTGCAGTACATCCCAGACATGAATTAATTATTATATTTATTAAGAGAAGCTCCTCCGTGGGGTTGGATAACATAGGGGGGGGGGGGGGGGGGGGGGCTCGCTCCCATCCATCAATGACCTTCGGCTGCTATTTCACGAGTTGCCCTTCTTTTGACCACTTCGGTAGGTTCTAACAACTGAATGATGGGAACACCAGACAGATCCGGAGATGTTCTGATCCTGTCGTCTGGTCACAATTTCACCTGTTGTCAAATTTGCTCGGATCTTTATTTTTCCTGCTTCCAAAATATCAACTTGGATATTTACCATTGTAACGAGGCATTATGTGTCACCTGTCAGTGGTCATAATGAAATGGCTGATCTGTGTTAACAGCAGTTGGGGTAATAGTTGGGAGAGATGCGTTTGTTTATGCAGCAGAAACGATGATGTTTGTGCAGCTGAGGAAGAGGAAGAGGAAGAGGAAGAGCGTTAAATGCATCTGTGAAAACTCACCAGTTTGTGGTTGGTAACGTTTGAGTCATCATCGGGGTACGGCTTGGTGACGCCCATGGCCACACAATTGGCAAAAATGGCGAGCAGAATGAAAATATCAAAAGGCTTGAAGATAAGAGTTAAGGGCAGGACGGGCATGATCAAAGAGAAAACAGGTTCTGATAAACAGGTTCTGATAAACAGGTTCTGATAAACAGGTTCTGATAAACACATTCTGATGAACACATTCTGATGAACACATTCCAACTGGATTGTTTCCATAAACGCACATTAAAAGCCGCTCAGCAGCCAAACGGCCTCAGGAAAGGATATTTCCACTCTACTAGGGCCAGCGCTGCCATGCGGATGGGGTTGCTGAGGGTGAGGCAGCAGAGGGCGCGGGGGGCCCTGAGGGCCGACTTGTTTGCCTGCATCGCCTTCTTGGCTCCCCCAACTCTTTTTCTGGAGGAGCCAGTCGACCCCAGGGTGTCTGTTTTCCCTTCATCGCCCCCAGGGGGGGCATCTGTTCAAAAGAAAAACAACTTAATACGGTGTCTCGACATCCCATATGTGAGAATCTGAAACCCGTGTGGATCAGGGGTGGACCTAGGAAGAAATTCATGGGGTGGCAAAGAGAGTGGCGCGGAAACCTTGCGGGATGGCGTCGTATGTTATATATTAAATATATTGAAGACGACTTCTTCTTCTTATGCCGCCCCACTAGATCGGCCCCCGGGTGCCATGAAGATAATAATAGAATCGTCACTCCTGTTTCACGTCATGCCGTTATTTCACCGCCGTCATCAGGCCGCGTCTCGCTGTCCAGCCTGGGTCGGGCAGGAACATGCTGGGCCTCAGATGATAAGACCAGATGTGACCTACTTCTTTATGAGGAGCAGTGGGGCCCGTAGCCCGGCGCTATCCACAAGTAGGCCTCTGAACACCTGCTGACAAGGCCCGGCTCTTTCAACACACCTTCATATTCCCAGCAATGTAAAAAGAATACAGGCATAACAATTCTGCCTATTATTATTGTAGTAAAACAATCGATATCTGAATGTATTTAAGAAATAAAACGGTTCTTTTTGTTTCTATTTCTATGCAGTTGTCTCCACACTAGTTACCATTCTTGCACCCGGGTGCGGGTTGCCTTTGAAAGCACCGTGAGTAAATTCCTACCAGGAGTGTGCAGAAGAAGAGACTTTGTGAGGTGGAGCCCTTACCTTTCTTTGCCCCGTCCATGTCAGCAGTTTAAAACCACCAGAGTTCCCAGCATCAACTCCTCAGGAGAATCTGCGAAGGATCAGAGATATGAAGGAGAGAACTTTTCTACAGGGCCGCACAGAGAACTTCCGCAGCCTTCAGTCACTTCATGCCGACGTGCAGCTCACCGGTGCGGCAGACAGGCTGCAGGTCATCCTGCTCCCCCGCCGCTCAGACGTGCAATTAATCCGATTTCTGCTTTTTTTTTTGCCAAATCCAAACCGATGCGATTTTCTCAGGCGTCTGAATGCGGGAGAAAAACAAAAAAATGCAGTTGCTCTTAACGATGGAGGCACGGAGCGGTGAGAGGTATTAAAACAAACGCGTCTCTCCCTATCAGGTTGTCAGCCCTCGGGATTAAACTGAGCCGGTTAAAAGGATGAGGGAGGAAATCTGCTGAAGGGACGGTGGAGGAAGATTCAGGAGGAAGACATTTGCTTTTACAGTTGGACAGAAAAGAGGAATATTAACCGCCACCACTGAGCAGAGACATTTTTGTCTTTTGATTGTGTTTTAGAATTTTTTGATAATGCCCTGAAAACAAAGTGATTCCGCTCAAAAGTAATAATTACAGGTTCTAATATGGTTTATTTTGATTGATTTAATGCAGTATGGAATGTTTTCAAATCGATTTTGAAACGTGATTCATTTGTTAAAAACAAAAGAAATGATCTCACTTAAAAGCTACAAGAAGAAAGTATGCGATCTATGAATGGGAAGATTGTGCATCTTCAGGGGAATCTTATCTTCCATGGGAGGATGAAAAAAATAAAATTAAATTAAAAAGAAAAGAATGTGTAGCATGTTAGCATTAGCATCCTCATTTTAGCATCTTTGTTTCAAATTTGTTGTTATTACAGTTCCCTATCCGAGCTTCCCATATCATTTTTTTTTATTTCTAATATTAAAAACAGCAACGTTTTGTAAACAAATGAGAATTTTAAAGATTTGAATCCGGAGAATAAATTTCTGTTTGACAGTTCTTATCTGGACCGATGTTAGTTAAAAACACGAACTGGATGAAAGTCAACGTTTGTTTTAATATATTGTTTTGTGCTAGCTTAAAGAAGAAGTCGTTTATTTGAATAAACCTTGATGAGCCGAAACAAAAGGGCTGAACGCTGTTTTCAGGATTTAGTGATAAAGGTTTTGAAGTACGCAAACTTTGAGTGTTTTCTAGTTGTATACAATGACAACACACCATCTCCTATTGGATCATTTGAGTGGCTGTCAGGCTGGGGGGGGCGGGCTTACCTGGTCAGAAGCTGACTGAGATTGAGTAAGCGGACTGACAGAGAGAAACCAGAACCCAACAGGAGGAAAGAGATGTTTTATGGTGTTTTCTAGCTGAACGGACCCTCAGAGTTTATGTTGAAGTTATTGTGTAACACACAGAAATACATTTATGATATCGGCATCCGGCCTGGCCATAAAAGAGAAGCAACTGGTAAACTCACTTTCCTCCTTACATTTATCAAGACCTGTTCACCATATTGACAGGCACCCAAACTCTGGATGAGTAGCCTGTAAATCCCCGGGGTTGTGGTACCGTGACAATTTTAAAACAGAACCTGAATGTGTTGAAAGAGAAAGACAAAGGAAAAAAAAAAATGGCTGGTGGTTGATTCTTACAGGATTCAAATGTTACATAAGGTGCAGCCGGCGTGTTTTCTGACTCCCTCTCATGTTACTAAAGCAGTCCGGTTATAGTTCATTTGAAGGATGCTGCTTTACATTCCTATCAGGCTAAGTCGGCAGTCACTTCTTCTCAGAAGCTCCTTCAACGGGCCTGACAGCCGAGGCGAGGTGGCGGACAAACACGGAGAGGCGCAGGTGAAGGGAAACATGGATGAAGACAGCTACAGGGAAGATGAAGAGGGAGAAAGATACGAGTACGCATGCAAAGTCATCTCCATATTTATTGCTCTCTGCACTATTAGCGGTCTTAGCACCATCTTCTTTCAAGAACAGATGACGGCGCAAACATAACCTCTGTGACAAGGGTAACAAGGACGGCTGGGGCCATTCATAAGTGAAGGTTTTTTTGTGATCCGCAACCGATTCAGCAATCGGCAACCGAATCCCAAGACTTCATGACTATCAAGGAACGGCGCATCTCTTACTACCTCGTCTCAGGTTCATTTGAGATATTAATGGAAGCTCGTGAGTGCAGTAGAAGGAGAAAGGTTTCACGAGCCAGGGGCCAAAATATATCGTTGTCAGAGTTCAATGTTTAATGTCTGCCTTAACCCTTTCTTTCCCTTCTGTACTGTCTGCCTTTGTTTGCCCTGTGTACAGTATATTCTTTACCCATGTCCACAATGCTGCAATCCTGTTACCATAAATTCATAAACTACATTTTACAAGCTTGTATTTGAACGCACCTTGATGACGTTACAATATTGCTTCACTCGAAATTGAAAGTCACTGAACATACTTTGAATGCATCATGCAGTAACGCCATGTGCGGCCGACAGGTACGTCAGCTAGCGCTCCTGCCAACACCGACCGTAGATTTGATAAGATGTTCACACTGAAAACATTATCAGAGCCGCTGGTCAGTTTTTGGGAGAAAAATAAGCAAGAAATTAGTGGTAAACACTGAATGTCTGGTAAATTTCGTCTGGATGGTTGCCATTGGCGACCGGCCTAAAAAAACGGGTTGCAGAATAATGAAGTCACATTATCGACCATTTTAGTTGCCATCTAGAGCACCGTAAATGCTATTATCTAAAAATCCCTGCACAGTTTTTAGGATTTGTAAAGCTGGCACTCTATGAAAACAAAGAAAAATAACACCATTTCATGTCTTAAAGAATATTTGATTCCTTTATTCTCTTGATCAGTTAATGCAAAATAAATATATTAGGACATAAAATAAAACTTTATTTCAAACATTTACAGCAAAAACAGATGATCAGACATCATTATTACTCTTCTGTGTGGAGATGCTACCATTTAGAGAAAAACAGAGACGAGCTCAGAAAGTGCTTGGTAGCTGGATGGATAGCAAAGGATCAGAACATGAAGGGGGTGCAGGATAACCCACTAACCGGGTCATCTATATAGAAGTAATGAATACAAGTAAGACCAGAGACAAACTAAGACTAGCGCTCATACTTCCACTATTTAAGATAAGAACTTTTTATACATTCAAAATGAAAAAAGCTGCCGGTTGACACAAGATTATTGCAAAGAACGGAATAAGACTTCGATGATTTGAGACGGGTCTTTAAAAAGCTTCTCCAGTTCTTCTGGTTGACTGTCACTGCTGACACAACGAAAGACTCCGCTGGAAAAAAATCTCACTCGACAAACATAAATTCACATTTTTACCTAAAATCCCAACATCCCGGATTCATAAATTTGTGCAAATATCTTAAGCGGCATAGAGGAATAGTTTGACGATTTTGGAAGTGAGCATATTTATTTTCTTTCTTTTACATATCTGTCACTCGGACAGAAAATAATTAAAGAGGTATCTCCAACGAATTTTTAACTATTCCTTTAATAAAGAGATTAGATTAGCAGGGTGTCGAATCGTCATATCTATTTTTGAATTACCTATCGACCCCCAAAAACGTTACAGCGAAGATAGAAAAACAACAACTAGAGATGATATTGTTGCATGAGCAGCAAAATAGAAGGAGATATTCTTCATCGCGTCCAAACACCCTCACATAAATGACTAAAACTCACAGTGACTTACCCCTGAGGTATAAGTACATACTACAGCTACGTGACATGCCTGTAAGGACCCGGTAGGTCCATGTGTCTTTGTGGTACCTCCTGTAATGTCCGGTGTCTCCTGTACTCAGGGGTCTCACTCGGTCCACAGTCTCCCTCGCTCCTCGTGGTCCGTCCTCCAAGTGTCCCACAGGCCCCGTCACTACGGCTGCTGACGCCCAAAATTTGGCGTTAACTGACTTGGGTCCTCTGCAGAGGGAATGGCTGAAGGAAACAAGTAGGAAGGTGGGTAAACGTTCATTAAATACATTTCTGTCACGGTATTATTGTCCTTCATGTCATCATATCCTGAAAAGTCAGGGATATAATGGAGTTAGTCTTCACGTAATCTGAAGATCCTTCCTGTTGGATCATTTTCCTATTTTATAGCCCCGTAGACCTTATTGTGAAGAAGAACTGGATTTAATTTAGGAAAGGTTGGGACCATATTTCCAACACTAGGGGGAGTTCTATCTCCGATCCTTTACAGGCCATAATATCTCAACTGTTAGTCCAGATTAGGTGCATTTGAATGGACCTGAGTAGATCTCTCTTTCATATATCATATTTACACAAATAGTTCATATTTTATGGAAAAGCTTACTGTTCTACCCACTCATACCGCCTCCTCCTTCCCCGGACTAAGCTCAGCACCATGGGTGACCGGGCCTTCTGTTCTGCTGCCCCTCGTCTGTGGAATGCCCTCCCTGACCATCTGAGGGCTCCACAGACGACTGACACATTTAAAAAAGGAGTTAAAACGTTCCTTTTTAGCAGAACCTATAACCTTAATTAACATTGTTACTTTTTGGTCAGGTTTTTATATAGTTATTATTTTATTTTTTATTGATGCATTTATCTGCTTTTACTTTGTAGCACTTTGAGATTTGATCCCAATGTAAAGTGCATTATAAATTAAATGTATTATTATTATTATTGCTTCAAGGAAGACACGTGAAATAATTCATCATATTAGCGTAGCCATCTAGGTGGCTAAATTACCCTACTGGTTTACGGTACTGGCTTGCAGCATAGTTTACGTGAAGTTTTGGAAATAAAAGAAGAAGGACATTCATTTGAAAACGATGACATTAACAATTCTCCTGAAAAGGAAGTTGTGGATTCTTTCAAGATTAATCACAGTAGAAATCATCAGAGCACCTAACGCTATTACATCATTTGTAAAACTCTGTCAGCTTCACTTACGACTCTGAACCTGCTGAGCAGTATATCTAGTAAGGACAATCCCAATCCCCTCGAAGAGAGCGAGCAAAATTCCTCCCATCATGGCAGAACCCATCATAGTTAATGGTCCACCTGGAGAAAATGACAACATTTATTGAAACATTTATATGACACAAAAAGGTAGCGGCAGGTTGGTTTTGCTTTCAGGGGTTCCTCTTACTGCGTGCTGCTAGGATGGCCCCGGTCATTGCTCCACTTGTTATGGAGTTCCAAGGATCTTCTTTCCCTCGTAGGCGAATTAAACCGCAGTCGATTGTGGAGAAGAGCCCTCCCCATACAGCAAAGCTGGCTGTAAAACATACAGACACAAGTCAGTGAGGGTTTACAAGTCTGGTTTAAAGAATGGTTTTCATTTATAGCAGAACAAAATCACAGCGTGTGTGAAGTAATTGGACTCTAAGGAAGGAAACGATTTATGTCTCACCTCCGATCTGTGGAGCTCTGATTCTCACAGCGTTTGCACTTCCTCTCAGCCTGTGTCCAACACCCTGTCACATCACAGCATCGTTGGATTCTACCTTTAAAAATCCAAACAATTTTTTTAAATAATGTGGGGAACTCACGGCAGGGGCATTTCGAAAGCCCTTGATTGCTTGGAAGACCCCTCCTCCGATAGCACCCATGGTGAAGGCGCCTCCACAGTCATCCACGATCCTCCAGGGACTGTAGCAAAGCATTAAGAAGAGGGGAGACTTCTAGTCATTCAATCCAAATGTGTTTTTTAGGGTAACTACGAATGCATAATATACAGTTTTAGCATTGAAATTGCAACGTGAATATGTACTACAGTCATTTTGCAGCATGTGCAATATCAATTAAGCCTGGGACAAAAAGAATAAAACACTTCAAAGATACTCAGACTCTTGAATGTGTTAAAGCTAAAAAACATAAAAATGTCTGCAATTCTTTTTAAATGGAGCTCTTCAAGTCATTTATGGGAATTTCCGTGATTTTGTTAGATTGCAATGACTAATAATACTAATAATTCCTAACTTTAAAGTGGTCTATTCTGGCATAAGAACTGCCCACCTGTCACAGAACTCTGTTGAGTAGCTTTACCTAAACTCCTAATGTTGAGTAGTTTCTCTGTAGGATTAGACCTAGAAAGTTCGCAGGTCCAGGCGGTATAAGCTCCAGACTGTTCAGAGATTGTACAGGCCGACTATGTATGATAACTGTACATCTGTACAACCTCAGCCTTTGTCTGGAATCGATACAGGTATAGTAGAGGTCTTCCTGTGTGGTACAGGGAGCCCAGCCATTTCAGACCTGTGGTCTTAACCCACCAAACTGATGACGACTATAGAGAGAGTTTTTCTCAAGCACCATCATCCCTGGTGACCTGACACCAGGATCCACTTCAGCTCGCCTATTAGCCAGAGTCACATTTATTCCAAGTGTAACTAAAGCTTAAATTAGCATTTTAGCTTTGGGTAAATATAAACCACAGCTTTATCTTTTAATGGGCCTGGCACTTCACATAGCTAGTCTCTCTCTTCACTCTAAACATAACATAAGATACAAAACCAACCTTTGAGTAAAGATTAATTAATAACTAGTGAAAGAGAAAAACGTTTAATAACTAATCTTACCAAGGTTCTCGGATATATTCATCCATCTTTGTTGTCATCACGTGTTGACGTCATCACTGTGCGCAGTTTATGGAAGTCGTCGCTCCCCTTCCTCGAGGACAGAAGAAGCGATTTTCTTACAAACAGGTAACGTCGAATTCATTGTCATATTCTCACTTTTTGAATGTTTTAAATAAATACTTAGTTCACAGTATTCATGGACTGTACTGCTGTGTTTGTCGTTTAAGCCGATTTGTTGCTTCTACGCAGCGGACGTTACGAGGCGCTCACTGCTGTTATTGAATGGATGTTGTTTTTATGTCTTTCCACCTTTTAAAACGATCAATATCAGTTTAAAGTTTGTATTTTAACACTGAATTAAGACTTAGTCAAATGCAGGAGGATTCGTGCATGCAAACGTCACCGTAATCTCTTACATGCAGTAAGGAGATTTCACGATTAAACTGATACTATTTAACAAACAATTGTGAGCAATTATTTTATTTTGACCAGTGTGCATTCCAAACCAACGTTAAACTCAGCAGAGCAGACTGTAATGACTGGAACTCAGTGCCTGTAAACAAGCGATCATGTGTGGAAATCACCATGTCATCAGCATATAGATTCTGCTACTCTGATGGCTTAGCCCTTATTATATATAAACTAAAAAAAGGTCCTGACATGAAACCCTGTGGGCCACCTGTATGTTGCACCCACTTCAAGTGATAACATAATGGGAAAACACCATTAATCATACTTATTAAACATATTAATTATACAAGTCATGATCCCCTCTTATGTCTCGTCACAGGTCAGTTCTAGTTTTTAAAAGGGAAACACTTGAAACAAGTCTTTAAAGTCGGGTAAATTTACACAATTCCAAAAGTACACATGTGATATTACTTACGGTAAGCGCAAACCGTAAGCTTGTCTTTATTTCACCACCAGAACATTACATGTGTTGGTGATAACGGGGAGGCAGGAGACTGAAGTTTTTAAAAAAGCACTCAAAAAAAAAAAAAACTAGTCTTCCCCCAGAGCAATACCCATTTCTTTCTGTCCTCTACCAGTTCACGTGCCGGGGTGGAATAGATGGAGAGAGGAAAGAACAAATAATCAAAAAGTCCAGCAAGAGCAGTTGGGCTCTGCAAAGAAACACACATTTGGAGCCTTTAAAACAATTTTATTTGGAGAAATACAAAACTATGAGTCGATTTTAAAAATTCAAAAGGCCCAACATGAGAAACCTTAAAATGTACCTGCTGACAACCAGCCGCCCAGGGTGGCGTGTTGGCGTGTGATGAACCGGCGACTCATTCTGAGTGTACCCCGCCTCTCGCTCAATGTCAGCTGGGATAGGCTCCAGCCCCCGACGACCCTGAACAGGACAAGCGGTTGATGATGAATGAATGACCGAACCAGCCGCCCTCAACATGGCAGCGAAACGCTTCTGAAAAAACAATCAAAAAATGATTTCAAACACAGTATAATCACTTTCCGTGTGTAACCGGAGCCCATGACCATCGGTGGGGTTGTAATGTAAACCTACCGGTACGTTTCTCTCCACCGTGATGGACTGTTCGGTTGTTTTTGTATAATCCTGCTGACTGAACTATGTCAGTCTTGATGGACTTTTTTTTCTTCCCGATTAACTGATCAATCATTTTTAATCGTATTTCCGCACCTCCTCCTTCTCTCGGTTGCAGGATGCCTCTCCCCGCCGCGCTGCTGGCCCGCTTGGCCAAGAGGGGGATTGTCAAACCGTCAGATCAAGGTAGCAGAAGACATTTGACGAGAAACGCCCAGGCATTAAGAGAACTCAGCCTTTTTTATTTACGCTTAATCAAATATTCATGTTTCTCGTCTCCTCCGCATTTTCCAGAGGTAGATGAGGAGATCATTGCTGAAGATTATGATGACAACAATGTAGATTATGAATCTACCAGGCATGAGAATCTTCCACCAAACTGGTACAAAGTGTTCGACTCTGCTTGGTAAGTATACTCTATGTTGTTCACTGTATGAACCTGGACCATTTACTGTATGAACCTGGACTGTTTCACCGTATGAACCTGGACTATTTCACCGTATGAACCTGGACTATTTCACCGTATGAACCTTGACTGTTTCACAGTAAGAACCTGGACTGTTTCAGCGTATGAACCTGGACTATTTTACTGTATGAACCTGGACTGTTTCACCGTATGAACCTGGACTATTTCACCGTATGAACCTGGACTATTTCACTGTATGAACCTGGACTGTTTCACCGTATGAACCTGGACTGTTTCAGCGTATGAACCTGGACTGTCTCACTGTATGAACCTGGACTGTTTCACCATATGAACCTGGACTGTTTCACTGTATGAACCTGGACTGTTTCATTGTATGAACCTGGACTGTCTCACTGTATGAACCTGGAATGTTTCACTATATGAACCTGGACTGTTTCACTGTATGAACCAGGACTGTCTCACTGTATGAACCTGGACTGTTTCACTGTATGAACCTGGACTATTTCACTGTATGAACCTGGACCGTTTCACTGTATGAACCTGGACTGTCTCAATGTATGAACCTGGACTGTCTCACCGTATGAACCTGGACTGTTTCACCGTATGAACCTGGACGGTTTCACTGTATGAACCTGGACGGTTTCACTGTATGAACCTGGACTATTTTAATGTATGAACCTGGACTGTTTCACTGTATGAACCTGGACTGTTTCACCGTATGAACCTGGACTATTTTACTGTATGAACCTGGACTGTTTCACCGTATGAACCTGGACTGTTTCATCGTATGAACCTGGACTATTTTACTGTATGAACCTGGACTGTTTCACCGTATGAACCTGGACTATTTTACTGTATGAACCTGGACTGTTTCACTGTATGAACCTGGACTGTTTCACCGTATGAACCTGGACCGTTTCACTGTATGAACCTGGACTGTTTCAGGGGACATAGATGTAAGATTGTATTGGGAGCCGAGTTAAAATGCGGATCACTTCATCACCATTTATGATTGAAGAAGCTTTTCTGTTAATTGACAGCGGTCTTCCTTACTACTGGAACGTGGAGACAGATTTGGTGGCCTGGCTGTCCCCAAACGATCCAACGTCAGTGATTACAAAAGCTGCCAAGAAAATTAGAGGTAAGGCCGCC
The DNA here is from genome assembly GCA_037951165.1 of Lophius americanus. Taxonomy (NCBI): domain Eukaryota; kingdom Metazoa; phylum Chordata; class Actinopteri; order Lophiiformes; family Lophiidae; genus Lophius; species Lophius americanus. The sequence goes on along the minus strand of JBBDHG010000212.1, from coordinate 220,693 downwards.
ATCATTAAAAAAGGATCCCTGCCATTTAAGATCACTTTGCAGATCCGTCACAGTAGAAATGTTATGCGGCTGTATGACGACTCCTGCTGGGCAGATCCTCCATCGGAGGATTGTTTCGGAAGGCAGTTTGTTTTTGCCACATTCTCTCAGGGGGTTTGTTTTGTGACTTCTTTTTTTTTCAGCTGAGGGAGGAGAGGAAAAGACTGAGAGGCCGTTCGACAAAATAGAAAAAGAGCGGGAAAGAGAAAGAGATCGGGAAAGGGAGCGTAAACGGGAGAGAGAGAGGGAGGAAGCCAGGGACCGCGATCGAGACAGAGACAGAAGGAAACACCGCAGAGAAGACGCACCACCATACAATAAAAACAAACGAGGTAAAGTTTGAGAACCCTGATCCCATGACCTAAGCATTTCATTAATGACGATGCTGCCTAAACTAATGGATGATGAACGTGTTTTTTCCTTTTCAGGGAGAAAAGATGACGAGATCGACCCCATGGATCCAAGCGCCTACTCTGACGCACCCCGGTACGGCATTGATTAAAAGACCGCTTGAAGCTCAATCCTTTCTCTACAGGAACACTCCACGTATTTTTTGTTGCACCTCCATGAAGTCGGAGGACAAGGGAAAGATCAGCCATATCATTAAAGCCATCCTGCCTATATCACAATTTGGCTCTCTTCAAAGTGGCTCAGATCCTTGGGTGTGCACATTCCTCCTGGTTCTGACCCATCATTGAGCACAGGAAATAATCAATAATGTGATTCTGACTTCAACCGTCAGTGGTTATTATGTTATGGTTTGTCGGTGTATATTATACATCAAAAAAAAGGGGGGGGGGCAATATTTCTATTCAGTACTTATTTACATATTCATTATCACACCGCTTATGTCTCATTTTCACGGTTATAATGTTATGGCTGATAGTTGGACATGTTTGCATGAGAGGCGAGATATAACTCCTACTACTCAAAGTAAAGTATTTATTTATTATTTATTATTTATTATTTATTATGTATGGGGATCTCTGCTGTAACTCGGTGGAGTCCAAGGCTGGGTTCGGATTTCCTGGTGACATCACTATGACATCATCAGGGTTGTTTTCTCAGAGTCGACGGAGCAACTCAATAACACAGATACTTTTTTCCAGTCAACCAAAATACCCAAATGATTGCAGGACAAATAACCAGGATTTGTAAATAAGTGGAACGGCAATAGTGCGCTTATATTTTCTTGTTAAACTATATTTATATGGTTTTCAATTATTCTGGGAAGATTCCACATTTATTAAGCAAACAAGATCCGTTATTAAATAATGGAAATGGAAACTGCAAGGCTCAGAGAACACTCAAGGACCTCCGTTTGATTTGAAAATTTTTCTTTTTGTACAACTGTGTTCCTTTTAAAGGTTCCAACAGAATCTATAAAACCAAATTTTTTTTAAACCTGTTTTTTTTTTTCCCCCAGGGGTCTTTGGTCCAGCGGCCTGCCGAAGCGTAATGAGGCAAAGACGGGCGCAGATACCACGGCAGCAGGGCCTCTGTTCCAGCAGCGTCCGTATCCCAGTCCAGGGGCCGTGCTCCGGGCCAACGCAGCAAACCAAATCCCCAAAGAGTGAGCCGGGTCACGGATCCCCCAACACACGGTTTAACGTCCCTTCACTGAGAACTCATCATCTCCTTTTACGGGCGGAGTTTTGTTTTTCAACCTGGAACCACATGAAGAACAGTTGTAAATATTTTATATGAGCTAGAAAGTGAGCCTGTAACGTATCATAAGAATATTAGCCGATATCGTTTGCTTAATAAAAGTAGTGAAAACGACTCAATGTCACTTTTCTTTTTGTTTCGATGAAAGATCTGCAAATAAAAATCCTCCACAATGATTCATCACAAAATTTCAATGCTCTGAAATCTAATGAAATCCATTAGATTAATATTACAGAAACTTTATAGATGTTTCATGTGATTCTTCTGTTGGCCGATCCGACATGAGGACAGGTTTGGTCATGTTCCGGTGTGAACGCTTTCTCTGCATGTCGATCCAGATAATTAACTCTGTAAAGGGAGGAAGACTAGAGGAAGACATGCATCACAGTGCTAATGATTGCAGCTGATTTTTTTATTTTTTTTTGCTAATGTTCAGAGAGCAATTAAACGTCATATGAGGCTCCATCTCTGTCTTGTTATTTTTTGACGCATATTCTTACTCAATGAAAAAAAAAAATGTATTTGGATATTGATGACATAAGTACAGTTGGTGCCTCCAAACACTGATTTTCGTTTTCTATTTTTATTATGCAAAAACTAAAATCAAGAGTAGATAGATATGAAATAGAAGTTTATTTTTGTTTTTCATTCTCTGAGACCGGATGTTGTTATTTAGTATATTTACAAGCGCACCATCGAGGAGATGGCGATAAATAGGAAATATATAAGCAGCTCTTAAATCAAATTAATCTTGATTAAACACGCCAACCGATCAGTCACAACATTACTGACTCAATTAAGTTCACAATGAAGCAAAAAAACAACTGTTTTCGGTCTAAACGGTAAACGATGACGTCCATATTGCTGGACCAATCACAACATCCCATTTAAATCCCTTAGTTATCATGGGACAAGTGTGCACATTTGGAGAATGACATCAGTTTCCAGCTGTGTAGAATATACATTAATCCACCACAACATTAGAACCACGAACTGGTGTTAATGTTGTGGCTGTTTTGTGTGTCAGCGGTTAGAACCTCGACTCCAGGTTTTCATATTAGAGTAAAGACCTTAGAGAAGTAATGCAAAGAAAGTCCTCACACATTCACCTACGCTACATAAATAAAGTACATTTTTACCATTTGTGAGATGTGTTTTATTTGATAAGGGTAGTATCACCAGTTATAAACATTTCACATGTTGACACATTTTGAAAACAATTTTAAGCGATAGGCTTCCTGATTGGTCAGTAATGACACATGACTTTGACGCAAGGTCTCATGGGATACTTGTCTGTGACGTAAGCCTCAGGACAGCAAGATGTGCGGCTCAAATTCATTAAGTTCTTAACAGCAATTTGAGACGGGATTTATGCCTGACACCTTTATAATTCTTACTATTCAACGTTTTAAGATATATATAGATATATATCTATATATATATAGATATATATCTATATATATATATATATAGATCTATATCTATATATAGATAGATAGATATATATATATATCTATATATATATCTATATATATATATATCTATATATATAGATATATCTATATATATATATCTATATATATATATCTATATATATCTAGATATATCTATCTATCTATATATATATATCTATATATATATATCTATATATATATATCTATATATATATCTATATATATATATATCTATATCTATATCTATATCTATATCTATATATATATATATATATATATACTTCCAATGATTTACTGTTCAACTCTTGAAATATGACCCTTTACTAAACGATATAAATAAAAATCTGCAAAGGCTCGTAGATTGCCCATATTTAATTTCCACCCAGGGCTTAAAAAAATAAAATATAAATAATCAACACTCGTCTAATATTGGCTGCAACATAGTGAAAATGACTCAATGTCACTTTTCTTTATATTTTGGTGAAAGATCTTGCAAACAAAATCCTTCACAATGGTTTATTATAAAATTGCATTTCCTTAAATTCAAATCCATTAGTTTAATATTACAAAAACATTTGAGATGATTTAACTTGTGAATCCTCAGTCCGCTGCTCCAACATAATGACATATCTGGTCATAATCCAGTGGGAACAGTTTCTCTGCATGTCCATCCAGCTGGACCAGCGCTTTGCATTTGTTCTTGTCCCGCTGGAGAATACGGCCGACCTGAATTAACACACACACACACACACACACACACACACACACACAGGGATTAGAAACAGAACAAATCGGCAAACACTAACATCCCTGCATGAAGATAATACATTATCTACCTGCCCTCTGTGTTCACCCAGTACAACCATAATGGAGCCATCTTCGCATTTAGGGACAATGGTTTCCAGCATGTCCTGCTTCACGTCTGCAGCAGAGCAGAGAAAAGAGAGGATAATGGAAGAACAACTCACTTTTGCAACACAAAATTGAAGCCGTGAACTTCCCCCCGCAAGGAATTCAACTCTTACTGTGAAGAATAATTTACAGATTCCATGTTTCACTTTCATGAAGTTAGAAGACTCAGACTAAAAACATGAAGCCAGCCATAACAATAAAACAACCGGCCTAGAACCTCCTTTTGCTGCCAAAACGGTTCTGGTGTTCCGTCGACCTTATGTTAAGACCCTAATTATAATAATAATAATAATACATTTTATGTGTGGGCACCTCTCAGGACAGTCAAGGTCACCTTACAGATACACAATAAAAAACAGGACAATAAATATCAAGACGTTACTGAAAGGATATGCAATAAAAGCTAAAAATAATTATACACGGTCAACACAGCCATCACACAGAATAAGCAGGTCTGAAAAGGTTTTTGTTTTTGTAGACGGAATTTGAATGTGGGGTGAGAGTCCATTTCACGGATGGTTTGTGGGAGAGAGTTCCGGAGACGAGGGGCTGCACTGCTAAAAGCTCCGGACCCCATAGATGACAAGGGAGGCAAAACCTGAATGGACTTTTTCTAGTTATTTGTGCTACGGTCCAGTTTGCCTCTTCTCCCTGGTTCCGACACATTCCTAGAGAACAGAATGTTCTCTTGCTACCTAATACAACCCAACTACTGACAGACGCCATTCTAACATATTAATAACAATAATATTATCATCATCCCGTCAGTGGTTATATTGTTATGGCCGATCAGTGTATAAATCAAGTTAACTGAGTAAGGGAGGAGGCCATGAATGAACGAGTTAAAAATAGAAATATGAACAGTATCTACACGGTCGTTCTCCACGGCAAGTGTATATCCCTGAAATACATCCGGCGTTATACTATTCTGCAATTCCCCTCATTTATCTCCTCCAATCAAAAGTGTACTTATGTCAGTTTCTATAAAAAACTTCCTCTCGGTAAATAAAATCTGAGCTATTAAAGTAAAATATGTTATAAATAAGATAAATCTCCTCACATAGATTCATATGCACCCAATTTGGACTAAATCAGACCAGTACTTGGGAAATTATGATCTGAACACTGTGATACAGCTCCCCCTAGTGTCAGAAATAAACAGCTGAGCTTTCCCAAAATATATCCAGTTCTTCCTCACACGAAGGTCTATCGGGGTATAAAAATAGAAAATGATCCACCAAACAGTGTTTGAGTAATCGTGTTTACACGATGAGGATTTCACCATATCCATGAGGTTTCCTGCTGGAATCCAGCACCGGGAGAGTCTGAGAAATCCCTGAGAAACTCACCATCTAACAGTTTTCCCTCTTCAGTCTGACACACGCAGGTGGTTGGGGTGATGACATCCTCCACACGCATCTAGAAGAGAACAAAACCATCTTAACCGGGATGGAAAGATACTTCTATCACTGTTTCTTTAACCTCCACTTCAACACAGGGTTAAGAACAAAAAATGTGAATATTTAATAAAATACATATTAATCATACAACTATTCCCCGGGCTATGAAATACATACCAATCAGCCATAATATTATAACCACTGACAGGTGAAGTGAATAACGTTGATTATCTTGTTACAGAGATTCCTATAAGTGGCTGGAATAAATGTTTGTTGATGTGTGGGAGGCAGGAAGAACGGGGGTGCACAAGGATCTGGGTGACTTTTTTTTTTTAACGTGGGCCGATTTATGACGGCCTGGTGATGAATCTGAGTGGGTGCCAAAGTGGAGAGTAGAGTGTGTGTATATACAAAATGAGCACAAAAACCAGGAAGGGATTTACAAATTTGGCTCCTACAAAAATACGAGGCAAGTGGTTATAATTTTATGGCTGATTAACAACCCAAGTCTCCGATGGATGATCTTAAGACGGCTCGAGTAAAATGTTCCGAAGCGGAGGCATTCTGAGAATCCTTCGTGTGTGGGCGGAGCAGTCGTACCTTGGAGTTGTAGTACCTGCCTCCCTTGAAGGTTTTGTCTATAAAGCGGACTTTCAAGTCCCTCTGGAGCCAGGAGGGCGGAGCCACTGGCCGCCTCGCCTCTTTCACTGGAGGCTTCTCCCTACAGAAGAAAGGGCAACACATTATGACCCAAAACAGAAATGAAAATCACACTAACTGGTTAAATCTGCGTAAAACAACCTTTTAAATGCTGATCAATTAGGAATCTATAAAGAACATTATTTCCTCCTTCAGAGGGAAACATGCCTGTCCCGACTGGAGTCTCTGTGCTTCCTCTTCCCCTTGTCTCTTCTTCCATCTCTGTCGGAAGACTTGTGTTTCACCTCATTTCCATCGCTCTCCTCCCGTCTCTGTTGATCCCTCTCTCGCTCCTTCTTCTTTTCCTTATCCTTGTGGGCTTTGCCGAGGCGACCTGGTCAGCGGAAGAACCGCGTTAGGATGGTATTAAAAGAAAAGCGACAAAAGCAAAAAAAAAAAAGCACTGGGTTTACTCTCAGGAGAAGAAGAAGAAGCTGGATGAAGACTGAAATGTCACTCAGCTAGAAGATAAAAGTGAATATTACAGATGGCGTGAAACACAACTCAATTTTGAGGATTGCCTACTTAAACTTCCCCTTAGCTGGTTTTTACATGTTGAAGTTGATTTATTGTCTGACTAACGGAGAAAAATCTAAATAATATGAAAGTTTCTCCTAAAAGGGCTGCAAATGCCCTTTTGGGATCAATAAAGTTGTCTGAAATGAATCGAAGCGACTTCTAAATGCTACCAAAATGGAGTGAAATCCCATCTAATGTGAAAGACAACAAAGTCCTTTACCCTCCAAATCATTTCTCCTGGATGTTAACCTTTGTGATGCCGTTTTCTTCCAGAGCTACTCACTGAGGTCTTTGCTGTTTTTCTCGTATTCTTTGCGCCCAACCAGCTTCACGGCATACTGACTGACCGTCACAGTCTTGCCCCCGATAGCCAGCTTCACCATGACTCTGGCGTTGTCTGGATCGACGCCTTCAATCTGCGGCACACCGATGAAAGCTGTGACAAGGGATTCCGGCACACAATTCTCGCAGACAGAGCAGGTAGTAAGGGAGGTGACTGCATAGCATCAACGTGGATCTAAGATGAACTCCACCTTGCCGTATAGTTCTTTGTGCGCCCCTGACTCCACCAACACACATCCTCCAGGACCCATCACCAGCTGCTCCTCCTCCTTCGTTTGCTCCTCGCCTGGCTTGGGGGGACGCTGACGTTTGCCGGGTTCGAGGTCCTTAATAGCTGAACGATCGGCTCCCAGACCCAAACCTTTTGGACGGAGCTGGTATTCCATGGCCTTCACGTCTCTGCAGCAGACAGGGAACAGGAAACATCTGTAGTCTAGAAGGCAGATAGACATCAAAAGCCTCCTAGGGGGGTTTGTCCGCTACTCCCCAGGGATAGGTCCAGTGCTGAATAATATTTTCAATAGGTGTTGAACATATTTGAACATGGCAGTGACTGAAGTTCAGTGTGCTGTTAATGAGGAGAGAACAGAGCAAAGAAACAGCCGAGTGTATTACTTACTTTTTGATTGTGCGCCCGATGCCTTCGGCGTTGCTCCAGCCCATCCCTTTAAGCACAGCCAATCCATAGGCCTCGACAGGAACGCATTCGTAATCTGCCACTGTCGACTGAGAACAACAGCAAATACTCAAACAACCATAGAAATACATACAAGATATGCATTCTAATGTGAACCAGGTCTGATCAAGAATCGGATGGAATATTTGAGTTCTGAAACCCAAAAGCAGCAGCTGTCAGAGAGAAGTGTGAAGCCAGTCTTAGTCTGTCAAATACAGTCGTGGGACAGCAGCCATTGTCAGCAGTGGGCCGGCCATCTCCGTCTTCACTGAAGGCTTTCCTCTGGGAGGAGCTGTAGGCCTCCTCTCAAAGAGCCCAGTGTGAACTTTCTCCTGAATCTCATGTTCTGACAGACACATCTGTGATTTGAGTGGAAACGTGACGACAGTGACGAGACGTGATTCTTTGAATGAAAAGAAACAGAAACGTCTGTTTGGTAGTCGACAAGTGTCTTTGGGGAATGTTACTGTACTGACAAAATCGTGTGCACCCACACACACACGTATCTGCTCAACTGTGCTCACACACAGCAGTATTACTCAGGCGCTATTCATATTAATAAAATTAATATTTAATATTCAGATTTCAATCCGAGACAAAGCAACAAGTCCATCAGACATTTTGTGCTTCTCTCCAGCTCATACCTCCACCTCTCCAGGTTTTCCTCCACCTGTTCCCTGCTCTCACTACAGATCACAATGACCTCTGCAAACAACATAGACTCTTGCCCGACCTAACCTGTCAGCCTGTCCATCATCATAGCAAACAAAAGGGCGCCAATGGCTAAACCTTGCTGCAGTCCAACCTCCCTTGAAACTATTTGTCACTACTACTCTACACATCTCTGATTATATCCAGGGAAATTATTATTAACAAAGCACCTGAGATGGATGAACTCCTCAAACAGCTGCACTGGATTAAATCAGCAAACACAGCCGGGCAACGGTGTTAAAATTACATTAAAAACATAAAGACAAGTTAGAGCACCAGTCAATGGAAAACTGTGTCAAAAGTTGTGACTGGTCCTGCATATTTCCAGCACTTGAGTTACTACCTCAAGCAAAAGAGGTACATTTCTCAGGGTTTTTTTCAAAAGTGATGGAAGAATGAGGCATGAGATGGTCAGGAAGATGAAGGCTGCATCAGCATTGATGGGTCATTCGTTAAGAACCTCATGGTGAAAAGGGTGATGAGCCGTAGAGGCAAAGCTCTCAATTTACTGGTCAATCTAGGTTCCTCCATAGGGTAGTTATGCTCAGTCTTAGAGAGAGGGTGAGAGCTTGAACATCCTGAGGGAGCTCCGAGTGAAGCTGCTGCTCATTCAGATCGATAAAAGCCCATTGAGGTGGTTAGGATTACACCTGGGTGACTCCCTATTGGAGGTTTGGAGATATTCCCTACTGGGAGGACACTCTTGGGTGGAGTCAGATCTCAGTGGACATTTATAATCTGGCCTGGGAACACATTGGGATCACCAAGAAAGAGCTGGAAAAAGGGAAGTGGGGAGAGGGAAATACCCTGCTTAGGCCAACGTGACTTGACCGTGGATACATGAAAAAAAATTGGATGTATGGATGGATATATGGGAAAGATAATCATATATTAACATTCAGAACCTCTAAGCAGCGTAATCTTATTCATGCTGATTAATGCATTACCCAATGTGTCCATAAACAAAGTGTCCCTGAACATAGCGGGTTCAATCATGCTGCTCTGCCCTGTCCAATCTTAGTCAGACAAGGTTCCTGATGAGCTGCTTGGATGACATGAGCACGAACACTGAGCCAAAAACCCATTTTGGCTTCAGTTACGATAGCAAGAGATTAACCAGAACATAATAAAAAGATTAGATCAGAAACTACCTTTTTTCTGACCCATCCACCGAGAATAGCAACAGGTCCAGAGTATTTACTGTAAGTATTTCCTTCACACAACTGGCCTCCATACTCACAGATTCAGGCCGTAGATCCACCTGTACATGGTCGCCATCCTCAAATCCTTGTGGAACTACATTTTGCATCAGGAGGGGTATGGAGAGGTTCAGGTTTTTCTTTGACTCAGAGTCATCCCGCCACTCCTCAAGTTGTCTCCGTGAGTCTGCGGGAATGGATTGAAGATACTATTAGAGGTTCCCCAAAATTAAGTTTCAACCTTGTTTATTATAATTTAACTACATGCACAGTTTATAGACAAGAGATCAGTGACTTGTAGATAAATACCAAGTGATATTAACGATGATATAACACAACACAAACACCATAACAAACAGACAACGGTGTATTTATGAAACAACGACAGTATACAGAGGAAGCGATCCTCTCAGCCAACCAAGCATGAATACACTGTTAACAAAATCCTCTCACCTTCAATGAGTTCTTTGACAGCCTGAGAATCAACAGAACCATCGTCTTGGATTGGTTCTTGTGTTTGGGTTCCTTTCCCCCTGCTCTGGCCAGCTTGCTCAAGTTTGTGCCAGCGGTTCTTCTGGATCAGGGGGATGATAAGCTCTTTTGGTTTCTCGGAGGGTTTTGAACTGTAAAACAGCAAAAGGTTGGCATATAGCCACTTCGGATAAGACACATATTTAGCTATTTCAGACAGAAAACGTAACAGTTACGTTAATGGTGTGATGGCTAGCATTAGCATAACAAACCTACCTTAGAAATTCATTGCTATCACTTCCGGTTAAGTAATCTCTATCATCCTTCTTAATCAAAGCGTCGTCAGTAGAATGTTTGAATTTATTAATTGTTTTAGTAAAACCAAAAGACACTGCGGGATTTTTTCTCTCTCGTTCCGCAGAAACAGCAGCCTCAGAGACATCGGTATCTTCCCAGCGCGACGCCATTCTTCTTGTGACTCAACAGCGTTGCCTTGTGGGAAATGTAGGCTTAAAATTGTCGTATCATGAAGAAAATTATCTGATTCCTCGATCAAGAAAAGCGTGACTAAAGAAACAAAGACTCGGAACACATGACTGTTTACATAAAAACAAACGCAGGGTCCATAATCTGATTGTACAATTCAAGTAAAATGGGACAATTTAGCAATAAAAATGAGTATTGTAAAACGATGAAAGAAGCATACATTCAGGAATTCTTGTAATTACTGATCGCTCAACGTAGGGAGGATGAAACTATCGCAAATACTTTATTATAATTATCTTATATAATGAAATATATAAGATAATTATAATAAAGCTTTCTTGTCTTATGAAAGACAAGAAAGCAGTTCCGGGAGTTGTAGTTTTATTTCACCATACGCGCTTATGTTATACTTTTACTAATGAATACAAATCCCATCAGAGCAATGTGGACAAGGAGTCCGATCTAATTTAATTAACGAACGAGGGAGCAAAACATGGACAGGACAAAAGCCTGCATATATAAAATAATTTAAACAAATTGAATCATTATTTTAATGATAGTGTGACAGATTTTTATGTTTAAGTGCTTTTATTACTGTTACGATTCCTGTGTTTGAACAGTACCGGAAGTGCTTTTGTTTTTGAGGGTCAACCGGATGTAGTTATACGTTATAAAGTAGCCTAAATTGACGGATAATAAAGTCAGGTCTGTTCCACCCGTGTTGAAATAAAGACGTCTTCTTTTGCGTTATTTTATAGTTCCACATATACAAGTGAAAGATAAAGAGTAAAAATAGAAATACATACGTACACATTTGAAAAATAAGGTGTGGATTAATTACGTACCTGAAAAGTTGGGCGTATTCTCGAATAGTCATCATCGTCACCATAAGAAGAGCTTGATCCCCAAAAATGTTTGGGCAATAATATCTCAACCATTGCTCCGATTCAAACCGAATTTGGTGCATATGAATGAACTCAAAGAGAGCTATCTTTCACGGTAACTGTTTTATTTTAAAAATTCATGTTTAACTCACAATGGGGAATTTTCGTTACGGGAAACACTGTTTTTCCTTAACTTCACATTTAATTTCAAGAGTTCAATCAGAGAGATTGCATGTACAATGCAGGGGATTGAGGGCTTCTTTGGAATCTACCCGTAGGCTTTATTATTAATTATTATTTATATATTAAGGTATAAATACAACATAAATTAAAACTGTATCCTCAGAAAAGGGCTACACGATATTTTTTTTTTTGGAAATTCTGAGTTTAAAGTCAGAATAGTCCTACATAGAATTAAGTCAGAATTCTGAGAATAAAGTCAGAATTTTGAGATTAAAGTCAGAATTTGGTTAGAATTCTGAAAATAAAGTCCGAAGTTTAAGATTTAAAAAATCTGACAATAAAGTCAGAATCCTGAGTTTAACACTCTGACACCTGTCAGAAATCTCAGAATAAAGTCAGAAATCTCAGAATAAAGTCAGAATACTGAGTTTAAAGTAAGAAACTTGAGAATAAAGTCAGAATTCTGATCTTAAAGTCAGAAATCTGAGAATAAAGTCAAAATGTTGATTATAAAGTCAGAATCCGGTTAGAATTCTGAGAATAAATATTATTCTTAATATTATAGATATTATTCTATTCTATTATTCTATAAATAATGTTCTTGAGTCTAAAGTCAGAAATCTGAGAATAAAGTTCAAATTTTGAGATTGAAGTCAGAATTCTGTTAGAATTTGAGAATAAAGGAATCTGAGAATAAATTCAGAATCCTGAGTTTAACCCTCTGACACCTTTCAGAAATCTCAGAATAAAGTCAGAAATCTCAGAATAAAGTCAGAAATCTCAAATCTCAGAATAAAGTCAGAATTCTCAGAATAAAGTCAGAATACTGAGTTTAAAGTCAGAAATCTGAGAATAAAGTCAGAATACTGAGTTTAAAGTCAGAAATCTGAGAATAAAGTCCGAATATTGAGATTTAAGTCAGATTTCGGTCAGAGTTCTGAGAATAAAGAATTCTGAGAGAAAAGTCAGAATTAAAAAAAACAAAAAAAACAAACATCGCCATACTCTTCCCTACTGAACTCGGAGCTCTATAAAATGCACTTAGGCTTCAATACTTTTATTTGACACGTAACCACTGGATACATCCCGACATTTAAACTGGAAGAATCTTCTGTTTGAATCTCTCTGGTTCTCACGCCTTTAAATCCTGACGGTGAGCCGTGGGCGTAAGGTGCTGCTGATGCAGGTGCAGCGAGACGGGCGGGGCAGATCTCTTAACTCTTTTCTTCCCTCCCCTCCAGCTCATTAACTTCCCAACAAAACCCCTCCCATTGTCTCCTCCACCTTTCCTTCCAAAGTGTCTTTTGGCAGCGGGAGCGCCAACCTGACCTGAGCGCACTTCTCCGTCGCGCAGGCGTGATCTGCTCTAATCTGATCTGATCTGCGTAAATATCACCTCCACCGGCGTTTCCCTCCTCACAGCTCCGATCGAACCGATCACCCATCTATACGTGAATAACCGGTCAGAAGAGGAGTGGAACAAAGGATCTGTAGAGGAGAGAGCGGGCATGACGGTAAGAGAAAAGTCTGTGTGGTAAAGGCGTGGACTCTCCTGATAAGTTCAACATTTGATCCACGCTGATCTTCCCACAGCAGCGCGGCAGATGTTAAATTTGTAAGCTGTCAGATTGAATGTGTATGCGTGTATGTGCGCGCGTCCCTTCCCTCCCCATCTCTCTCTCCCCATCTCTCTCTCCTCTCCACTCTCTCTCTCTCTCTCCACAACATCACTCCAGCTCTCTCACTATCACTGTCCAAAGATCCCGTCAGCCGCGCGCATCGCTCCTGACTCTGACTGTGGGATCCGGTGGACACACACTCACAGCAGCCCGCAGGCTCCGAACCGAGCTCCTATTTATTCATTTAAAGTGCAGCTGTGTGGTCGAACCGGGTCAATGTATATAGACGCCTTCAAACGGATTCTGTATGAAAGGATCAACTGCTTGAAAAGAATGTGTGTGTGCCAGCGCCAGGGCAGGTCAGTATTTTCACTAAATACGAGAAATATGAGAATCTGTTGTCTGCCAGCCAGTGTGTGTGTGTGTGAGAGAGAGACAGAGAGAGAGAGAGAGAGAGAGAGAGAGAGAGAGAGAGAGAGAGAGAGAGAGAGAGAGAGAGAGAGAGAGAGAGAAAGAGAGGAGGAGAGGAGGAGGAGGAGGAAGAAGAAGAAGTGTGTGTGCATGTAAACTAGTTTGTGATGATGCTGGCAGATCTCATAGGAGTGTCAATGTGACAGGTGATTGTGTGTGTGTGTGTGTGTCTGTGTATGTGTGTGTGCAAGTGGGTGTGTACGTGTACACATGTGTGTGTGTATTTGTGTGTGTAGGTGTGTGTGAGCGTGTGTACGTGTATTTATGTGTGTGTATATGTGTGTTTGTTTGCGAGTATGTGTGTATATGTATGTATTTGTGTCATGTGTGTATTTGTGTGTGCATGTGTTTTCGTGTACGTGTATATGTACAAATGTGTTTGTGTGTGTACTTGTGTGTGTGTATGTCCGTGTGAGAGTGTGTTTGTGTACGTGTTCGTGTGTTTGTGTGTGTGTGTGTGTAAACGCGTGTGTGTTTGCGTGTATATGTCTTTGTGTGTATGTGTTTGTGTATTTGTATCTGTGTGTGCGGGGGCGTACAAGTGTGTGTGTCTGTGTGTGTGTGTGTGTTTGTATATGTGTCTGGGTAGGCGATGTGTGTGTGTGTGCGTGTGTGTATGAAGCCATGATTAGGTTTGGATAGATTGATGAGATCTCTCTAGGTGTTATCACACACACACACACACACACACACACACACACACACACACACACACACACACACACACACACACACACACACACACACACACACACTTTGATTGTGTCTCTACTAAAAAGTCAAGGATGTCATGGAACCGTCATCGCCGCCGCCACAGATCCTTCGTTTTAGGGCCATAACTCAAAAAGCTGTATTGATTTTGGGAAAGAATGGTTACACGTTCCGGACACTAGGGGGAGCTTTCGCTCTTTTCGGCCAATAATTTCTCAACGGTGGGTCTGATTTCATCTAAATGTGAAATCACACTCACCTACTTGAGTGTGAATCGACTGAAGTAGGCCTATCGGGTCACATGTGCTACTTCACTCTGATACTTCATGTTTCACTCACTAGGTGGAGCTTCTTTGTCATGAAAGATTTGAGAGGCGGACTTCTTCCGTTGTGAAGTCTGGCTTCCTTCGGTTGAGACTCGTAGGACAGGTAAACACCTCTCTCCCTCCCAGGGATTCAGAGAGGGTGATCCATGTAGTCGCATCATCTTGTATGGACTTCTGTCATTGTTTGTCTCTGGGCTTAGAGCCGTCATCCATTCAGCACCAGCAGCCGGTTCAAAATTCTGCTGCTCACCCTCCACTTCCTGTTCGTTACAGGATAGACTTTAAAATCCTTTTTGAAGTTATGGAATCATCATTGCGTTCGCGTCTTTGCCCACACATATATCCTTTGTGTTAACGCGATAACTCAAAAAGGATTTCATGGATGATTTTCAGATTTTATACACACATAGAGCTTAGTGCGAGGAAGAACTGGAGTGATTTTGGGAAAGGTCTGTTGCATATGTCTGACACAAGGTGGAGCTTTATTTCTGAAAGTTTTTGGGCTGTAATTTTCTCAACCGTTGGTTAAATTCAGTCCAAGTCTGGTGCATATGAATCCATTTCATATTTTACTCAACTGGGGTAGAATCTTTTTTGTTTTATTACAAGCAATTGAGGGGATTGGGGGCTTTTTGGGAATATACCCGAGCTGTCGGGTACGACAACGTAGGCCTAGTTCCTACAAGGTTTTCTTAAATAAACATAGTGAAACAGTCCAGGTTCAAACAGTGAAACAGTCCAGGTTCATACAGTGAGACAGTCCAGGTTCATACAGTGAAACAGTCCAGGTTCATACAGTGAAACAGTCCAGGTTCATACGGTGAAACAGTCCAGGTTCATACAGTGAGACAGTCCAGGTTCATACAGTGAAACAGTCCAGGTTCATACGGTGAAACAGTCCAGGTTCATACGGTGAAACAGTCCAGGTTCATACGGTGAAACAGTCCAGGTTCGTACAGTGAAACAGTCCAGGTTCATACAGGTATTTCTGGTTGAGCATGACGGACACATTAATGTTTCTTCATAGATTTTCTAGTTCTATCTATTTAAAAATCATTGCAGAAAATGTTTGTTTGCCAGAGTTACGTCCCTCTGATCTGTGTTGTTCCTTTGATCTCTCACATTCTAGTATGCGACATCAGAACCTGACGTCACGTGACGCGTGACGCTGATGTCTTGATTGGTTTGTACGTATGAACACGCCCACGTTTGTACCTTTGACCATTTTCCTGAAAACAAGAGCCTGACTTGCAAAATGTTGGCAAAATCAGTAGTTCACACACGGCCTGGTGTGTGTGTGTGTGTGTGTGTGTGTGTGTGTGTGTGTGTGTGTTGTTATTACTTCTGGGTGTGTCTCTGCACGATACAGCCAGCCTGTTTTCTGGTGATGGATGCGTGACCCTGCCTTCATCTTCCTCTTCTCTCACGCACCTTTTTCACTCTACAGCTACGACACAAACCTTTTTTCTTTTTTTTAAACTTTTATTCCGCTTTCATCCCCGTCGTATTATTCCAGTCCTGAGTTTGAAGTGAAGTGGAAATGCACGTCGTTTGCGCGAACACGACTCTGCTGTCAGAGCAAACGAGAGAGGAAGACGAAGCCGAATGCGTTTCTCTTCTGTGGCAGTAAAATGCACGTCACCTGGGAGAAGTTGATTGTCTAATTATGTTCCTCCTGTGTCCTTCGGCGTCATGAATATTCATGTTGCTGTTTTAAGGTGCTGTGGAAACAAAGTACGCACACACGTGTGTGTGTGTGTGTGTGTGTGTGTGTGTGTGTGTGTGTGTGTAAAGCAGTTTACCCTTGGCAGGGCAGGGCTACGCAGGCATATTCTCCCATCTGTGGTCCAAACCTTTGCTCCCAGCCACTGCATTTGGATTCTGCAGTTGTAGCCGGCTCTATTCTTAGTTCCCGACAGTTCATGTGGAATCTGATGTGAAATTTTCCACGTGGGCAACGACAACTTTCCCATGAAGTCAAGTGTCCTGTTCAACTTTGAGGTTCGATTTGGATGGACCGCCGTTAAGCGGTTGGACTCTGAGTGAGGCAGCAAATGAATCACTAGTCAATGATGTTGTGTGGAGTTACAGTTTACGCCCCGCCATATTTGAAATGTCGAGAAGGCGATGAAGATCCGTGAATCCTTCAGTCAGATCTGAGTTGGACAAGTGGGATCAATATCAGCTGGTGAGACAGGCTGCATGAGCGGGAGAGGGTCACCTTCATCCATCCCCACTGAATCAGCAGAATCTCCCTCGTACACACCCTCACACTCACACACACACACACATACACAAACACTCTCACACACACACACACACACACACATACACAAACACTCTCACACACACACACACACACACACTCCTACACACATCCACACACACACCTGAAGGCCTGCTTAGGTTACCAGCGTGCGACCTCACAAAAATGCTCATTACAGTGGACCGAACCTCCTCTTCCTCCGGATGCATAATTCATTCTGCTGTGATGATCCTTTCACTCGGCCGCTGCACCTTCCTCTCTTGTCCATCCCATCATTCCGTTCCATTCCCCCTTTTCAGGACGGCGGCGGCCGGCGCCATTCTCTGTATCATCCCTAATATCCCCCCGCTTTCCCATTTTCTGTCTCCCTTATCCGTCATCTTTGTGTCGAGGCTGATCTCCACGCTTTAATTAAACTGCTGTCTGTTCCCGATGAAGGCTCATCTCGGATCGCGGCGAGGCCCGCGACGCATCCCGGCAGATTTACTCAGAGGACCTGTTGTTACGGCGATAACCCTCAGACCAGCAGATTGCGCACAACATGCCCCAACAATGCAGCCCCCATCCCGACCTTGACCTTGATCCGGTGACGCTTCAGATGCCGTTTCCTCTCAGGGAATATCACTCGGCGTCACTTTAACCCTTAAATGTCCTCAGGAAGTTGTTGTTTCTTTTCTTTATCCCTACCCAATCCCTTTTATTTATTTATTTGGGCATTAGTATTAAATTATTTGATGATGAAAATAGTCTAAAAGGAGAATAATTTAATTATTTTATTTATTTGACCCTTTTTAGACTTTTTTGGCTGCATCAATTTACATAATTTTGTTTATTAAAGTCCTCACATGCTTTAATATAGTGTTAATTTCATACCTTTGATGTTCCTTTTTGGGGTAGAGCTAGGGATAGAACAGAGATGCTGAAGTGGAGGGAGCACGTGACCAGATGGTAATAATAATAATAATAATAATAATAATAATACATTTTATTTGTAACGCACTTTACATTTGGATCAAATCTCAAAGTGTTACAAGGTAAAAGCGGATAAAAGCATTAATAGAAAATAGAATAATAATAATATAAAAATATGACCGAAAAGCAGCGATGTTGATTAGAAGTTATAATATCTGCTAAAAAAGAAAGTTTTAAGTCCTTTTCTGAAAGTCTCAGTCGTCTGTGGAGCCCTCAGATGGTCAGGGAGGGCTGTCCACAGACGAGGGGTAGCAGAACAGAAGGCCCGATCACCCATGGTGCTGAGCTTAGTCCAGGTACAGAGTATTTGAGAGATACTCAGAGAGTTTTTTGGAGTTGTCAGTAGATGTAGAAGCTGGCAGTAACTCAAACATTAATGGAGAAATCTGCACGAAGTTTTCCTAAACTTTGGCTTCTGTTTTGTCTCGGCGGAGGTTTGCGTTCTCTGAGTGCCTTTTTCTAGTTTCAACAAGCGATAGTGACTCAAAATGTGCAGGACGAATCAGCCGAGCAGGACATCTAAAGGTTCCTGTGTGACAGGAATGTCATTGGACTCAAGAGCAGCTTTAATCAAAATCACAAACTGCAGTAGGATGGTGGATTTATCGACGGCGTGCAGAGGAGGAAACAAACCTCCTTTTCATTGCAACGCTTTCATCATCGGAGTCTGTATTCAGCGTGTAAGACGGAGATCAGTTGCGTGTGTGTGTGTGTGTGTGTGTGTGTGTGTGTGTGTGTGTGTGTGTGTGTGTGTGTGTGTGTGTGTTTGAGGGAAATATTTTTCCGTTTTTCCAACCCATAAGCATTTAATCTTTTTTTTTCTTCTTTTTTTTTTAAATCTGTCTGTTTTGTGTTGAACATTCCCGTGCCCTACATTTGGAAGTGAGTGAGTGAGTGAGTATCAGAGAGGTTTAGTTTCTCGCTCTGTCCCTCGCTCAGTTCGCTGCGAGAGTGTTCATCGGGAGGGGTCGGCGCGTAGATGTCAGATAAGACGCCTAAGTTTAAGCCGAGAGGGAAGCTCCTCTGCGTTTGCCGCCCGTCTGGCTCGCCACCAGTCGGCTAGTTCAGATGAGTTTCAGGTCATCGGTTATTTAAGATGCTTCACTCGCCTGACCTCCGGCACCACCCGTGGGAGGACGCCGCTGTAAGATTAGAAGCGGCGTGTTTTCACCAAAGGTTGGATTGAGGAGATGATCTCGGTGCTCAGCGCGTGGGATGGCTTCAATGGAAAGCACTCTCTCCGACATGTGTCCTCGGCGCGTCAGGGCGAACTCACGCGTCCATCCGTCAATTATCTGGAGATGTTCGTAGGAGCCATCAGCGCCGTGAACGTCTTCGGAGGAAATTCTTGAAAACCCCGACGTTGTTAGATGGAAAGTTTCACGCCACTCAAAGCGGTTGTTGTGTCATTTGGAGCGGCATTGATCCGTCAGATGACCCGTCAACTAATTCATTATTGATGGCGCTTAAATCGACTGATTTCACGTCGTGTTCAGTGTGTAAGAATCGACTCAAGGAGAACTATTTAGTAAATATAGCATCTATGTGCCGTAGCTCATATTTTACTCACTAGGGGGAGCTCTTTTTATGGAAAAACACTGTTTTTCGGACAAATTTGATTTGAGGATTCCAATCAGGAGGCTTGCTTGAACAACGCAGGGGATGCGGGGCTTTCCTTAGATACACCCTTGCTGTCAGAGATGAAACCGGAGGCGTAGTTTCATTTCCAGGCACATAAAGACGGTTGAGTTGCAAATATTTGAGAAACTTGTGAAAGATAATATTTTTGTAATTTTCCTTTAAGAATGAGAGACATTTTTTTTAAATGTGCTGCAAAAATCATTTCATCTGTGGGTGAACCAATCAGCAGTTACCTCTGGATGTGTGCTAACTGTGCACAGGGTCAGTAATAACTCCGTTATGTAACCATCAGTCGGTCACGCCGACGTTCTGGCTTTGAAGAACGGGGAGTCTCTCCAGCGAGAGCAACAAACGGAACCGTTATGCATTCTGCTCACGCCCCCGCTGACAGAAACACGCCCTCAACCCCATCAACATCCCAGAAACGCACATTTCCCCACAAAGACAGCGCCTCAACTTTCAGTCCGACATGCGTGAAAGGCCAAATAAGGCGCCGTCGACGGGTGGAGCCGTCGGACATCATTAGAGATCATTTGGAGCAACGTCTCACTGCAAAGGTTCTGAAAGTTTTTTTTTATCGTGAACTCTGGCGCCGTCAGAGCTGGTTATGTCCAGATCGGATCCAGCAGCTCTGATTGATGTGATGGGGAGGAGGAGCGGCATGTAGAACACAGGAGAGCTGACAAACACCGCCCTTCACTTACATCCTCAGCCATGCCACTGACAGAACACCACCTACACTGTAAAATGATTTGTTCACTGGTTGTACACAATTAAATTTAGTTTTATCGAGTCTAGGTTTAAGTTTGAAATACTTCATTTTACGAGAGATTTGATGGATTTCCAAATCTGGAATCTGGAATTTCCATTTTTTTAAAGCTTTTGGGGTCTAATCCTGCACTGTAAAACAAAAACCTAAATAAATTACTTCGACTAGTAACCTAAAATAACTTCAGTATTTCATCTATTGAGTTTAATTAATTTTTTTTTTAATTTTAATATTTTTTTATTTTCATTTTTATTTTTTACAGTGTGTAAAATTTGTCTTAAAAGGATCCAGGAATAAAAGAATGTCAGTTTTTTTGCTCCAAAAATAAACAAATATCTATTTGCTGTTTTGTATTTTAGGTTCAATCATGGAGAAAAAAAAAGTTTTTGGAAAGAAATTTGAAGATTTTCCAAAAAATGGAATTAAACTTTTTATGTTTTTGAGGGTCTAATCCTGCACTGTAAAAATACAATTGTTGACAAACTAAACCAAATTGCTTGAACACGTAACTTAAATGAACAAACGTGTTTTTGAGTCCAACGTATTCATTTAAGTTGTTAAATACTTGATTCCATTGAGCGTCACCAGATGAATGAAGTCTCTTTTTACAGTGCAGGAAAGGCGTCGAGCTGCAGAGATGAATCTGAGCCAGGGTTAAAGGTTGAATCAGTGTTTTGAAAGTGCTGTTAGAAATGGAAGCGCGTTCTTCCCTCTGGACGAATCGGACTCGTCGTCATTCCTTTGACTTTGCTCTGCTAAACGAGATTCTTTTTTCCTGATTGATGTTCTTTGTCCCTACGTTTTTTTTTGTTGTTTTTTTTTCATTTCCTGAAGGTCTTCCAAGACGCTCTCCACCCCGATGTCAGCTCTAATTCCCTCACGCCCTCCACTCGTCGCTTCAAGTTTACTTTGAATTATTGAGCCTCGTGGCGAAGCTCACCGGTGATAAACCGGTGTGATAATAAATTAACACCCTTGAGAAACGACCTGAAACGATTCTTCAGTTTCTATTTGTCCCCTAATGAAGACATTCACGTTATTATTATATGCCTATATTATCCCTGTCACTCAATCGGTGGTTAATCTCATTCATATATTGGAAAAACAATCGTATCGCCGAAAAAGTCGGATATATATTCTGGACTCTTTTGTGTTGAGGCATTAACTCAAAAACTGCTTATTGGATCATTTTCAGATTTTTAACCCTCATAGAACTTAGTGTGAGGAAGAACTGGATTGGTTTGGGGAAAGTCAGTTGCATATTTCCGCCACCAGGGGGAGATTTATCTGGAAAAGTGTAAAATCTTTTTGTAAAAACATGCTTTACAGTAACGGCCAGCTACCTTACTATTTTCCCTCAAGGTCAGATTTTTTTTTTTATAGTTTAAAAACACGCTTGACCATATTTTTTTTTGAAATAAATATGGTTTATATAATATATATAAACAAATGAAATAAAACAAACAAAGAAAATAAACATCTTAAAACTGTTTTTTCTTGTAATCACATCAAAGGGTTAAGGAAAAATTTGCCCTGAGGAATCGGGTTTTGTGATCGACTTTTGAAATGCATCCAGTTCTGATCGGGACTAGGTGGTACAAATCCCTGGTCGGAACCGGTCCTTATTAGTCCATGATTCCTACCGATGACATCATCGATCGTCTATCGTCTTCAATCAGAGGAGGCGCCAAAGTAGGAACTTTGCTGGGCGGAGGAATTCCCTTTGGTTTTACCGAATGTGTGAGAGCGGATCAGAACCGATTGAAGCCCTGAAGGCCCGGGTGGAACCGGGGAAAAAACGCTGCGTGGCTCAGCTGTTAATAACTCTTGGTCGAATCATAATAGCCTTGAGCTTTGTGTGATTCAAACAAATTAAGTGAGAGGGAAAATAAGACGCGCCTTGAAGTCAAGAACATGTTTGTTGTGCCGTAAACATTCCGCCGGGGTATGAAGTTACGCTGGAAGGACCGGGTTGCAACCTATGGAGATTGTGGGCGTGTTGTTGGTCGGACAGGAAGTCCGTGAAAGAGGATACGTAGTGGTCAGCTCTTTTCTGACCCAAAGGTCACGTATCCCCATCGAGCGTTCTATTTATAGACTCAGATATCCTCGGGTTCTTGTGGTGTGACCAGTTCTCCAAACAGTTGGCTCTATAATTCATTTAGAATAAATGAAATCAGTCAGGAATATATTTGGATATATTCCAGATGAATAATACGAAAGACGAGATGTCCAGAAGATGGAGGAGTTCTTACAGCAGCAGATGTGAGATGACGTTAGAAAGTCTTTGGCGCTCGGACTCTTCGGGGGATATTGTGATTGGAGGGTCTCTGCCCTGAGCGGCAGCATTGAATACCCCCCCCCCCCCTCTGGAGTCTGGGTACTGGTGGTGGTGGCCGATGATGCTGCTGAGGGTGATGTATGATGAAAGTGATGGATCTCTGAGGACTAGCTGGATGGAGGGAGAGCTTGTTTTTAAAGACAGCAGCTGATGGTGATGAAGTGATGATGAGGATGAGCACGCAGGCGTGACAGTGGTAGATTGACGAGGCTACCTGAAATGGTTAAAGCTCCCCCTTGTGACAGAGATATGCAACTGCCCTCTCCCAAAACCAATCCAGTTGTTCCTTACATGAAGGTCTATGTGGGCATAAGATTTGAAAATCATCCATGATTTAGTTTTTGAGTTATGGCGTTGACACAAATTCTATAATATTGCTGTTTATTTGCGTTAAAACTGATCCAGGAATCGTTCCGTCAGAAATCAGAAGGTGATTAAATCATTCGTCAGACGCCAGCAGTGTGTTTTCAGTGAACACAGTCAGATGTGTGTGGGGCGCGTTTACAGCATCAACACCAGCAGGAGGCGGGGGGCACGGCGATGTCTCGGCGGGACGCGTCCGGGCTTCAGCGGCCGTGACAGACCGCGGCTCATTAAACCGCCGTCAGACGCGGGAGGTCACGACAACGACTCCGGCTCAGACGACTAAGTCTGCATCTGTTTATATCTGTTTATACTCCCAGTGTGACAGCTGAGACTGAAAGGATCAGGAGGAAACCAAATACTTATATCAAATATTATTATATATGGATGGATGGATGGATGGATGGATGAATGGATGGATGGATGGATGAATGAATGGATGGATGGATGAATGGATGAATGGATGAATGAATGGATGGATGGATGGATGGATGGATGGATGGATGGATGGATGGATGAATGGATGGATGGATAGATGATGAATGGATTGATGGATAAATGGATGGATGGATGGATGCTTGGATTGATGAATGATGGATGAATAGATGGATGGATGAATGGATGGATGGATGGATGAATAATGGATGGACGGATGGATGCATGGCTGGATGGATGGATGAATAGATGGATGGATGAATGGATAGATGAATGGATGAATGGATGGATGGATGAATAATGGATGGATGGATGGATGGATGAATGGATGGATGGATGGATGCATGGCTGGATGGATGGATGAATAGATGGATGGATGAATGGTTAGATGGATGGATGAATGTATGGATGGATAGATGGATGGATGAATGGATGGATGGATGGATGAATAATGGATGGATGGATGGATGGATGCATGGATGGATGGATGGATGCATAGATGATGGATGATTGATGGATAAATGGATGGATGGATGGATGGATAGATGAATGGACGGATGGATGGATGGATAGATGAATGGATGGATGGATGGATGGATGGATGAATGGATGGATGGATGGATGGAATGATAGATGAATGGTTAGATGATGGATGAATGTATGGATGGATGAATAATGGATGGTTGGATGGATGGATGGATGGATGGATGGATGGATAAATGGATGGATGGATGGATGGATAGAAAGAAACTTTATTATCCTCCAAAAGGGGAAATGTAGTCGTTACAGCAGCTCCAACAAACAGATATTCTAAGGGGACTAAAAATGAAGACATAATATTTAATAGACATCTTTTACATGTATTACATAAACATTATATGTAAACATTATAAAGTATATATATACATACATATACATGCATCTACTGATATAAATACACACATATACATACATATACATATATATATATATATATATATATATATATATATATACACACATTAATTATGTATATATATATACATAATTAATAATAATAATTAATTATTACTATATATATAATAATAATACATTTTATTTATAATGCACTTTACATTTGTATCAAATCTCAAAGTGCTACAAAGCAAAAGCATATATATGTATATATGTATATATATATATATATATATATATATATATATATATATATATATATATATATATATATATATATATATATATATATATATATATATATATATATATATGAAGGTAAATGTTGATCTGTCCTGCCTTCTCTCTGAACAGAAGCTGTAGTTTTGTTTGTAGTTTTCTGTGTGGGTGACTGACTTTGGGGAAGCGGGTCAAGAACGTGCTGCAGACGGGTCACAGTGGGGGGTGGAGAGAGAGAACTGGGGCATTCTGAGGCAAGAGTGGACGTGGAAAGAATAATTTTAGGTTGAGAGATGCAGCTCGTCTCTTTATATCCACATAAACTTCATATCAGCCTCATCTATGGAAACTGGTGTCGTACCTTATCGCATTAAAAAAAACGCATTCTGTTCCATCGCCGTGTTTATAAGAAAATATTTAAATGTTTCCTGTCAGCAAAATGTCTGATTTGGTTTTTGAAGTCTTGTTTTACTGGTGTAAAATAAATAAAATGAAATGAATGTTAAAGCCGCAGCCGCAGATCCTTCGCATTAACGCGATAACTCAAAAACTGCGTCATGGATAAATTTTTACATTTTTAAACCCCCATATTGCGAGGAAGAACTGGATTGATCTTGGTTGGATTAATGGTCTGTCTTACATTTCCGACTATAGGGGGAGCTTCTTTTTTTTTAAATTTCAACAGCAGCTCCAATTTAGTACGAATTTGTTGCATATGAATCAACTTAAGGAGTTTCATCTTGTATTTATTGTATTGTTCTATTAAAGCTCATATTTAACTCATAAAGGGGAGGTGTTTGTTTTTTTGATTCCTAACCGTCAGTCAGAAGGAGATCCATCTTGTTTTACTCCACTGGTTCATATTTTATTCTGAGCTTTTTCTTTTTTTTTTCTTCTTTTTTTTTCTTAAAACCACTTCTTTTTTTAAAGACATAATTACGCATTTAATTCAGGGGGATTGCTTGTACAACGCAGGGGATTGGAGGCTTTTTTAAGGATAGCCTCTTGCTGTGACCACAGCGTTGGATTAGTTTGATGGCGTCTGATTGAATCCTGTCGTTGGTGGTGAAACGGCGGAATTCCACGATGTCGCGGCGTCCAGCTCAACTCTCGACCAAATCCTGACTCACGTTGCCTGAGTGAAAGTCCTGCGAGGTCGAACGAATGAGTCCTACGCCGTCCTCAGGCTACGCGGCGCCTCCCGATGTCTATCTGCCCTCTGTGCTCCGGCCTTTTCTCTCTCCTCTTCCTCTGTGCGAGACAGAAATACATAAAAATCCATCTGTTTTATTATCCTATTCATTCTCATCTATTCCAGCTTTTCATCTTTTAATCCTCCCGACTCGCCCCTCGCTCCGTCTTCCGGCTCCTCATTTGTCCACTTCTCTGTGAGGGAAACGTCAGGGAGCGCTTCTTTCCTGGCGAGTCGTTAGGAGAGAGGAAGGAGGAAGAGGATCTCTATCTGATCCGCCTGTCGAATGATGGGTCAAGCAGAGAGCCTTAGTTACATCCTGTCATTCACTCTTTTCAGAGGCTCACTCATTAATCCTGCTGGAACAAAAGATGCGTCGGATGGGAGCTGGGCTCAGAGTTGCGGCGAGGCGAGCCTCGGGCGCCGAGGGTCATCACAGTCACACAGACCTTTAAGAAGATTGGATCTCGGTGAGGAGACGTAGGATTGCTGATCTCCTGACCACAATGGAGCTGCAGATCTGAAGGGTCCATTAGGAATATTGAATTTTAGCATTTTAGCGTATTACCAAATGTGTTCCAAATTCAATTTAAAGGAGTCCTTTGAGGTTTTTGAAAACTTGCCAACTTCAATCACAGAGACGAGTGGCTTGTTTGCTAAATGTGAAGATCTAACCAGGAGCTCCTGTTGTCATTAGTTCATCTAAGGATTGTCTCTGATGGAACCTGTCCAAATGTTTTTAAAACAAACATTTCTCAAACCCATTATTCACCAACGTGTGACGAGACATGTTCTAATGAAGGACACAGATATCTTCTCTCGTCTGTGATGAGGTCTCTGAGACCATTCCTCCACACAGAACCTCTCCACCTCCTTCAGGTTCTGAGGTCCACGCTTGTGGACTCTCCTCTGCAGCACATCCCACAGATGTTCTGTTGGGTTCAGGTCAGGTGACTGGGATGGACATGGCAGAACCTTTATTCTGTGACCTCTTGACAGACTTTTAGGTCTTCATCCAGTATCTGCTGGTGTTTGATGGAGTCCATGGAACCATGTCTTTAACAAGATGTCCACAACCTTTGGAAGAAAAACAGCATCAGAGATCCACCACCAGGCTTCACAGTGGGTATGAGGAGCTTTTCTCTATGGCTTTCTTTCTTGCTAGGCCACACCCATCTTAGATGTTTGTTACCAACCAGATGTTGTTGGTCTCATCTGACCTCTGACCTTGTTCCAGTGAAAGTTCCACTGGTGTTTGTCAAACTGTAGCAGCGTTAGCTTGTGTGTGGACGACAGCAGAGGCTTTTTTCTTGCTAACCTCCCAAACAGCTGGTTTTGGTGTCGGCGCCATCGGATGGTGGTTAGGGAGACTTTCTGACCCCAAGATTCAACTGACCTCTGACCTATCTAGCTGTGATCCTTGGAGAGTTTTTTGCCAGTAGAACCATCTTCCTCACAGTGTGTGGGGTCAGTTTGCAGACATGTCCTCTTCCAGGCGGATGTCTAACATCTCCAGTCTCTTTAAACTTCTTCATTATTGATCTAACTGTTCAAACTGACCTTTGAACTGCTGAGAGATGTTCTTGTCTCCATTGTCAGATTTGTGCAGCTCTGCAACTTTTCTTTGCTCCTCATTGCTGCGTTCTCTGGTCTTCATCATGGTGAAGAACCTCAGAGAGAATCAGGCCTGTGTCACCTCATATTTATAGCCCAGTCAAACAGGAAGTACCTGTTCACCACTTCAGAGTTCCTGCTCACACAGGTGAAGATAGAAATATAAAACAGGACTGGAAACATGCTTGAGTTACTTTTTAATTTGTCCGATGGTACGAATCCAACGTTTCTGAAACTTATGTCACTTGAGCTAAAGGTCATATTTTTGTGAATAATTTGAACGAAAGATCAGGGGTTTTAGACAATAAAGACGTATTTCTGGGTGTTTCGGCTTTAAAGTTCCATGTGGTGTTTGTCTTTGAGCTGGCTGCTCTACCTCGTGTTTGTCTGTGTTCTGCCGTGTCAAGGTGAAAATACCACTTTGAAAATGTCAGAGGAGCGTCGTCTTCTCTCTCCAGACGTCTCAGCTGTCAAGTCACTGTCGACTCGAACAAATCTACACCATGTCACTTCCTTCCCTGATTCCCCCCCTCCACACACACACACACACACACCACCACCACACGCACACACACACATACACACACATTGAAATCTATATATAGCTTTCAGCCTGTCATTACATGCGTTGGCTTGGCAGATAATAGGAGTGGAATATTGCATGCAAACAAAAAGGCTAATTATTCATCGTCCTGGAAAATCTATAAAATCCATATATGAGATAGAAAAAAAAAAAAGGAGGCAGAGTAATCCGGCGGTAGATCGCAGCGGCGGGTTTTCAGTTTGCCTGTCAAAACCTGTGTGCGTTCATCGACTGGAGCCTCCATCCAGCACAAACTGAATTTTCCCATGTGACTGATGATGTGCTGGCTTGAGCTCCTATCCGCTGTGTTGACATGAAAACAGAACGTCAGCCTGCAGCCGGCGGTGTGTGAACATGAGGGAAAGTCTGTGTTCTGGGCTGTGTTTGTATTAAACAAAGACAGTTCCCATGCTGCGTCAGTCCGGATGTTCAGGCGGCCGTGACCTCGCAGAAGATGTCCAAACCCGTGAGTCTGGAATCATCAAAGACTTTTAGGCATTCTTCGAACTCCAGACATCGACTGGCGCCAAAAGGTCAATGAACAAAAGGGCCTTTTGCCTGAAGTGGGCTGAACTTTTGAGGTGTAACCGACACTTTGCTGTTTCCTTTCCTCTCCAGCTCTTTTGCGATGTCTAAGGCGGTGGTGAAGAAGCTCCACTGGCGTTCCAATGTTCAGGACAGCTTCGTACCCTTGCTGGGCTCGTCGGTGGAGCTCGGCGTCTCCATCGGTGGAGGAGCAGATTATGGAGAGTTTCCCTTTGTCACATCAGCGCCGGCTGGCGGGCTCTCGGTAGGGGATGTCATCCTGGAGATCGGGGGAACGCCGGTGTTGGGGATGACGTTAGGAGATGTCCGTGGTGTCCTAAACTCCTGCCCACATCCTGTCCACATCAAAACTGTGCCACCAGGTATGACTCAGCACCTTTCTTTAAACAAGTAGAAGCTCTGTGTGAAGATTGATGTGTAAATAAAGTTGTATTCCTCTTACGTGGTTATCTCCCCAAAACATCGGGGATGTTGTGGAATCTTTGTCGCAGCGTCCGCCGTCGCAGAATCACTAGGGGGAGTTTTAAAAAAAAATAATTTTTTTTTTAAAAAAACAATTTTTCTTATTTACGGATTTAGACAAAATGTTGGCTACATATGAATCGGCCCACGGAGTTCTTTGTTGTAAATATCATATTTCACTGAAAAAGGTTTATAATTCACCTACTTTTCATGATTCACAATGTTTTTCAGACCTAGCTTGCTAAACGTTGGTACGATTTAGTCCAAATCTGTGAATCGCCTTGAGGAGATCTATCTTGTTTACATGATGTTTTATTCTAACAGTTGATATTTTACTCACTAGGAGGTTTTTTTCTTCCTTTTTTTTAACAAAAAAAACCCTAGTCTAAAATTTTTTGCATATGAATCGACTCAAGCATATCTTTTTTGTAAATATCAAATTTCCCTAAAAAAGCTCATATTTTACTTACTTTTTCATGAATAAAACGTTTTTTCAGACATAATTTGCTAACCGTTGGTACGATTTAGTCCAAATCTGTAAATCGACTTGAGGGGTCTATCTTCCATATGTCATATTTTAGTCAAGCAGTTCATATTTTACCCACTAGGGGGAGCTTTTTAACAAAAAAACACTGTGTTCAGACATAACGTCACATTTAATTTGAGTCCAATGCAGGGGATTGGGGCTTTTTCAGGGATATACCCTAACCGTTGTAGGCCCCGTTTATGCTCTGCACGTTGTTCATAATAATCCATTCAATCTTCATTCCCCCGCCGAACACTGAAGACCATTTAACTTCATGCTGTTTACATCGCACGCCATTACACTTCCTTAATCACAAACACGCCCAGTCAATCTCTTACTCCGCCTTTTCTGCACCGTAGCCCCTCTCTGACTCCCGCCGGCAAAATCTGCAGGCTGCGGCCTTCGGATACATTGTCAATTAGTCTGGATGTGTCAAGGCGGGTGGTCAATATGTGGCTAGAAGGTCAAAACCGCTGCTGACACATGACAGGATTATGGCAATATAGTTGTCTGTCATCAGCGAGGGGCCTTGATGTTTAGAACAGGGGGCCGGGGTAACTGATGTCTCTGTTGGCTCCGAGCGGAGCAATATGTAACTGGAGTGTCACCTGACCGCGGCTCCTGACGGCCTTGCTGGCTAGATTGATAGCCGATTGGCCTCAGGGGTGTAAAAGGGGGGCATTGGCTCCCAGTCCCTCTGCTGCTGGTAGATCCATTACCATTACCGAAGTCTGCCGGGCCCTGCTGGGCAGTTTGACTGTGTGTGGCGATGGACAGTGATGGATGAGCGGATGCGACGGGTTGCTGCACCACATCTCCTCCCTCTGCTCCCGCCATCGGATACAGGCCACCGGGTCTCCTCAGAGACAGGTAGCGGTTTAATGGTTTCAGCTCTATTACTGGCGCCCTGTGGGCGGAACAAAGAGTTGAGATCTAACCTATGAATCTATGAAAGTTTGTCCCTCATTCAGATGATTCAGCTTTTGTGCAGAAGCTTTTATGATCTTTTCAGTCCTGTGCAATTTTCTATTTGTTTGTTTGTTTGTTTGTTTGTTTGTTTGTTTGGGGGCAGGATTACAGAGAACACTACAGGGCGGGTTTGAATAAAGCTTTACCCAGAGGTAGACTTTAAGGTATCCTAGAGGTGATTAATGTTTGGTGATGCTACGTGTTCCGCAGCACTTAGATTCAAATCAAATCCAATAATAAGCCGTTTGGAGTGGTGACGTCACCATGTGGATATTAAAGCTGCCTTCGTCGTCACCAACATTTAAACGCCGCTAGGATAATCAAAAACTTATGTCTGGGGAACATTTCATGCAAATCCGTCCTGTAGTTTTCCCGTAATCTTTCTCGCAAACAAACAAACAAAAGACCAGACAAAGATTATTATTATTATTATTATTATTATTATTATTATTATTATTATTATTATTATTATTATTATTATTCTTATTATTATTCAGGTGGTTTTAATGTTACGGCAGATTAGCTTAGCTTAGACGATTTATGTGTTCCGACACACAGCATCGGTTTTAGGGGGCTGAACACGAAGTCTAAAATTCTCCGA
The DNA here is from genome assembly GCA_037951165.1 of Lophius americanus. Lineage (NCBI taxonomy): Eukaryota > Metazoa > Chordata > Actinopteri > Lophiiformes > Lophiidae > Lophius > Lophius americanus. The sequence goes on along the minus strand of JBBDHG010000212.1, from coordinate 189,491 downwards.
ATTTAACAGCCGTTTCATAACACGATGAGCAACAGCCCATAATTTCTCCCAGCAGGCATCTGGGTGGATTTATCCCCCTTTACAAGCGGCAGTCATGTGCGATCAGTCATATGTAAGCGCGTTTCAGTGCCTCCGCTAATAAAGTTACACCACTGTGGCGTCTTTAATAGCACACATCAAATTCAGTCTGCTACTGGGCGGGACCACTGGAGCAGACGGTGGACACACACACACACACACACACACACACACACACACACACACACACACACACACACACACTCTCCGTACTCCATGACGGCGAGTGACCTGTCATCAGAGGCACTTGATGATATTAAGAGATGAGAAAAAGTAAACAGTTAAACGTCTGTTTGAGGCTCGAGGCATGTTGAGTTAAATCAGCGGCGCCAGCTGGGAGTTGTAGTTTTATCGTTAGTAGTTTTACCAGGGGCTCAAAATCATCGTACGCCTCAAATTTGCCATGTGACTCCTGTCAGTGCTCAGTCCTGCGTCCTGCTACAACTGTCCCGTACGTCACATCACAGATTTACTCTTTCATAACAGTCTCTCTCTCTCTCTCTCTCTCTCTCTCTCTCTCTCTCTCTCTCTCTCTCCAGCTGTCAATCAGACCTCTTCTTCGTTGAGGCGTCAGACTGATAACTACACTGTATGATACCTTGTCGTACAAGTTATAAAGACGCCCAGTCTGCAACAAACATCAATGAAACAACCTAAATTATGAATAAAAAAAGACGGATGTCCTGTGCAGGTTTTTTGGAACCTTTAAATATATACTTTTTAAAAATACGGCTTTAACCTCTGCTGCATTCACCCCTTTGTGGAGATGGACCTTTCCAGATGTTGTGTGTAAGCAACGAGTTGTTGTTTTTTTATCGACTTGTGACTTTAAAGAACGGTGACCTCAGCCACCGTCTGCACGGCCCAACGGCGACAAAAGGCTTTGATGTCCCAGGCAGCAACAGCTTGTAGCCAGCCAGTAATATTACGGTCCAATGACGGCTAGGAAACGATTGAGCTAAATATTAGCTAGGCTTTTCTCCCTGAACTGCATTCTAACTGTCTCCGTTAACTGCTGTCGTCCCCACAGGGTCTTCATTGTGCAAAGACCTGAGGTTGTACCTGAGTAAGTGCTTCACGCCCATCTCAGTGGACACCCACCTGCAGCAGGTCATCCGAGAGAACCTCTACCTCCGCGCCGTACCTTGTAAGTCCCGTTTGGTTCTTCCTGCCTACAGCACACCTCATCCCTCCACCGACGGTGACTCACCTTCCTGCACACACACGTATGTTGACTGTGTACGTTGTTTACCGACAGGTTTATTTTCTATCCAGCAACGTGTCTCCAGAGCTGCTGAGATCATTCATTCTCTGATATCACGTCTCACGGCCCCCCCACCAGGTGAACATCTCGGTGTTAATTGGTGTTTAAGCCTGCCGACTTGTTTTTCTGCACTTCCACTTTAGACTTAATTAAAGGATATAGATTGGCAAAAGATAACACAACCCAAAGCCCCCCCCCCCCAGGGCATTACTTTGTTTCTGTGGGGGTAAGATGACATTAAATGTGAGGGTAGGGTGACGACTCTTTGGCTTTAATAGTAGAATTTTTGCTTAATCCTCCCATAAAAGAGGCGGTTGTTCTATGGGAGTGGTGGTGTTTTGATCCATATGACCACAATCAGTCCCCATGGCAGCTAAAGGCAGCTAGTTGTCGTACATCTGTTGCTATCTTAATCCTCTGGGGGCGTGACGTCAGCGGGACGCGGCCAGAGGATGCAGCAGGGACTTCTTTGAAGGGAAATCCGTTTTCTTTTCATCCAATTTTATGATTCGTTCTGGTCCGATATGCATCGTTCCTGCTCGGGCGGTCCTGAGCGGAGGAGAATGCGGCCCGCCTAATGGATCAGTTGTCTTGACCTTGTCGTGGCAGCGAGGCGCTGCTGCTAATCTCTCCTTTAGTCCAGGAAGTAGGTCATGTGGGACAGTCTGCCACCATGCCACAAAACCCACTCACTGACGGAGGAAGGCGCAGGTCAAAACTCCCAGGATGGTGCAAGATAAACCTCTAAGTATGCAACATGCATATTTATACTCTAGCATAATCTCCGCTTGATGCCTTCGCCATCCATTCCTGCAGCCTGATACATCCGCCGTCATCTGCTCAGGGAGTGAACCGATCAAACGCTGGAGTTGTCCTCTCTGAAGGTGGGTAAAAGAAAAAGAAGATAGAATACATGCGAATGTGCAGTTCCTGATAAAACAGCTGTGATCCTTCATGAAGCAGCGCAGCTTCCTCCGCCAGGGGGGGGGGACTTTTTAAGGCAATGCCCCTTCACCTAACCCTGACCGTGATGCTGGAGATGAAAGAGGAAGATGTTTAGTCTGCTCCAAATGTGGCTTAGGAAGCGTCACGGCTAACTGCAGGTCGCTGCTTCTAAAGCTGTGGGTGATTGACAGTTTGTCTGTTTGTTTGTTTGTTTGTTTGTTTGTTTGTTTGTTTGTCTGTTTGTTTGTTTGTTTGTTTGTTTGTCTGTTTGTTTGTGATCAGCATTACAGAGAAAACTACAGGAAATAATAAAATATAATAATAAGCCGTTGGGAGCAGTGACGTCACAATGTGGCTATTATAGCTACTTTTTTCCCCTTTGATTCCTGGAGCTGGGGTCTGAGTGGACTGAACAGAGACGCAGAAGTGGAAGGTGCATGAGATGAGTGGCTACAGAGTATCTGAGTTGTCGGTAGATTTCGAGGCTGGCTATAACTCAAACATTAAAGTTAGAAGCTGCATGAATTGTTCCTAAAGATCGGGTTCTAGTGTGACTTAAAACTGAGGACTTTCCCCCTTCAGGAACCAAACGTATGCTCCTCCTGTTATTCAAGGGGAATCTTTGCCAGCCCAGGAAGAACAGCTCACGTTTGGCATGAGCAGACCTCAGATCTCATTTAGTTTTGTTCACGGATGCTGTTTTCCGCTCCAGAGACTGAAGCTCATCACAGCTGTGTTGCTATTTTCGGACCGTCTGGATCCCTGATTCCTTTTGATGAGACAATATCTGATGTCGGAGCGGGCGCTGACGCATTACGGAGGCTCAGTCGGGCGGGCAATGAATCACAGAATTATGCAAATTCGGGTTACTGTATTAATAATCGGGAGTGGTGAGTTCAAACCAAAGCACACGCCCACCAGTGGCAGCAGGGAGGAGGGGCTTAATGCGGTCCGAAGGCTCTGGCGGCTCAATCTGCTCATTTAGGTGAGCGGGTAATTATGCAGGCAGACGGCAGTATGTCGTATGTTCTGTTCAGCAAAGCAATCCATTTTATTCAACACGGGTTCCTTTCTGACGGAAACGTCATTGTCAACTTTTCCCTGTGTTCAGGATTCACACTGGCCCCGCCCCCCTCAACTCCCCTCATCCGTATTTGTGTAATCGCACTAACCACTTGCACACATGCCCTTGGATGAATCAGAGACAAAGTCAAGCTTTCGTGGCTTTTCCTTCGTCTCCGTCTCCTCCATAAAAGATTTTTCTAATTGTCTTCAGAGTGCGTCCCAGATAAGACACATCGTCATTCGTTTCCTGTCGTGTGCTCGCCGCCGCGTTTCTGGCCTTTTTCTTAACTGTAGGATTCATTGTCATTGTCCAATGAGTGCGCCCTGATCTTGACGGACAGCTCTCTCTGGATGTTGATACAGACTTCTGGATAATTACCTCTTCAATCCCTATCTCACCCCTCACCCCGGGGGGACGGTTATGCGGCGCCCACAGGGACGGGCAGAGAGGAGGAAAATGTCAATAATCCATCCAGCCCTCCTGCTGACATGTGGAATATATCTCCGAGGAGGGTGCGTAGATAATGAATGCCTGCCTCACGCCATATCAGCTGAGGAGATACTGTGTGTCCTGAGGGCGGGAGGAGAATTATGGCAGATATCATCAGGAGGAAACTTCTAATTTCTTCTAACGTGGAGGGAAAACAGCCTCAGGAGGCGTTTTGGATTTTATTGTGTGGTATTTGGTGAATAAACAAAAACTCGTGCAGTGTGGCGCCATGTGGAACGAGACCTACGCCTTCATCCCCGACAGCAAGGGTATATCCCTGAAAAGCCCCCAATCCCCTGCCTTGTTTTCCCGTAAAAGAAAAAAAAAGCTCCCTAAATTGAGTAAATTATTACTTTTACGAAATAAAAGTCTGGTATATATATATATATATATATATATATATATAATAATAATAATAATAATAATAATAATAATAATAATAATATATATATATATATATATATATATATATATATATATATATATATATATATATATATATATATATATATATATGTATATATACATATATATATATATATATATACACAAGACGGATCTCTGAGCTGGGTGAGATATTGTGGCCAATCGCATCCATCCTCTTCGTCCCCATCAGGGACACCGGCGTTCTAATGAGCCGGAGAAAAGGATCTCTTCTCTGGGAAACACAAAGTCCTCCTCTTCCTCCTGCTGCTCCAGAGGGGTCAGGGGTCACCGCAGCAGATTTGTGCCGACCTTTGAAGACGTACCAGCTCTACAATTACTGCAGGTGCTATTCCTGGCAGAGGATGAAGAAGAGGAAGAGGAAGAGGAAGAGAAAATGGTACCATGGAATTGCTTTTATTTTTCATTTTTGCTGACTAATTTTCCGTTGAATGACTCATCATGTGAAGGACCTTCATCCCCAGATGAGAATCTGAGATCAGTCAGTTGATTACTTGTTCAACAGCAAATGAGTCAGCAAATAAAAAATGTCTGAAAACGCCGGCGGTGTGATCGCAGTGTCAGATTTGTGGACTGACGGTTCATCGTTTATTTATTGATGATGAAATTCATTTTATTTGCAGATACTTGAACCTTATTCTGCTCTGACTGAAGGAATAAAACGTTTCTGCTCACAGCCGCTCACAGCCGCTCTCTCGGGATCTACTCCTGCTCTACAATGTTGTGACGTATTTACAGAAACCTTTAAGGATCTGGTCCATTTTAACACTCAAATACAAACTTACACGATGAAAATCAACAACATTTGCTTTGGTCTTCATCCTTCTTCTTCTTCAGCTCCAATCTCCAGCATTCTTCTACCAGTAGATCCACTATCCCTCCTCTTCTACACGGGTCAGAACCATCTCTGACTTTTTCTCCAGGACGTCTCACCTGGACTGTCCCTCTGATGTCTCCTTTCTAATCCTGTCCTTCCTCCTCACTCCCAGAGAACATCTGATCATCTTCAGCTCTGCCTCCTGTCTTCTGGTCAGAACCACCGTCTCTAAACTATCCAGCAGAACTGACCTCACCACCATCTTGGAAACCCTTCCCTTCACTCCTGCTGCCCCTCTTCTGTCACAGATAACTCCTCACTCTTCTCCACCCTCTCCACCTCCATGTTTTTTTTTAATATAGCCGTTGGTTCCATTTAGTCCAAATCCAGTGCAGATTAGTCGATTTAAAGAAATCTATCTTTTTGTATCATATTTTACTCTAATAGTTCCTATTTTACTCAGTAGGGGGAGGTTCTTTACAAAGACACAGTTTTTTGGAAATAACTTTGAAACAGTTGGTCCCATTCAGTCCAGATTTGGTGCATGTTAATCCACACGACTCCAGAAAACATCTTATATCATGTTTCTCTCAAATAGTTGATATATTATTCACTAGGGAAAAACTTTTTTTTGTAAAAGAAGCGTTTTTAGGGTTTTTTCAGCCATAACTACTCATTTAATCTGAGGAGTTGGAGTGTTGGAACATTAACACGACGCTACCGTACGTACATTATTAACATGACATCAATATTTAATCGTCCATATGTCAGGCAGCACGACACCGAGGTCAGTGCGTTTAATTATACCATCACAATAACCACATTTCCTGACTTTCTTTGCATTATCCTTCATGGATATAAGAAAAGCTGGTCAGTCGGAGAAATTTAAAATTTCTTTACTTTAAATACTTATTTGGGTTTGCATCATTTTTGTCATTAAATTAGGAATGAAACAAATAGAAACTATGTTTTTGTCATAATTCTGATATACCTTATGTGTTTAAAATACATTTCCTACGCGGAACGACATCATATCCTGAAAATCAAATATAAACTACTCGCATACAATTTGAATGAATTGGATCATTCTGGTTTAATTGATTTAATTCGATTTTTTTTCATTATAAAAACATTCACGCTGCCTTCTATGACATTTTTATAAACACATTTTTTAAAAACTTCATTATTTTAATGAAATCAAACCGAAGCAGGTACTTAAAACTTTTGTTATACGCAGTTATTCATTTTTTTCTTTTCGAGTGTGTAAAAATGTGGAAATGGCCTGAAAGCTGCTGGAAGGACACCGGCGGCAGAGAAAGACGAGGCCAGGGTGATGAAGATGTCTTCTTCTCTTTAATGCTTGTGTGACCGGACCCACATGTGTGGGTGCGCTCTTGCGTGTTTGGAGGGATTTATGCGTGTGTGTGTGTGTGTGTGTGTGTGTGTGTGTGTGTGTGTGTGTGTGTGTGTGTGTGTGTGTGTGTGTGTGTGTGTGTGTGTGTGTGTCATGTGACTGGGAGAGATGCTCCCAGGACAGCAGTGCATTAATCATGACTTTTATGGGGGGGCTGGGTGTGACTCCCTCCTGCCGACGCCCCCGCCCAACACACACACACACACACACACACACACACACACACACACACACACACACACACACACACTCTCAAACATTACTGACGTCACACGTGGTCCTCAAAGAAAAGGACAAAGATTCATCCTAGTTTCCTGGTGTGAATACATCAAGGGAAAGGAATGACTTCTTTCAAGGTCAGAGCGGACGCCGGGTCGTTTCATTCCATGCGCAAATGGAACGCAGATGCTTCGTGTTGACGCCACAACTTAACAACCATTTCATGGATCTCTTTCAATTTTTCTTCCCACATAGACTTTAGTGTGAGGAAGAGCTGGGTTGATTTTGGGAATGGTCCGTTGAATATTTCAAACACTAGGGGATGTTTTATCTGTTAATCCTCAACTGTTGGTGTGTTTTATTCCAGCTTTGGTGTCCAGTTCCGTAATCTCGCTTGCATTAGCCACTCTGCCAACGTTAGCTTCTCGATGTTCATCGGGGCGATTCGTTTTGAAGGGCCGGATTGCGTTTGTTGTCCTGAGCGTTTTCGCGTATCGTTCCCCCGCAGCTTATTTCAACCTCAGTAGTGTTACAAATTGAGAATTTTGCGTTTTTCTTCATTTACGATGAAGGACTTCAAAGCCGGCGAGATGTTTGTAGCCATCTTAGCTCGTACTTCCTCGGTGTGTGCGTCGCGGCGTCATACTTCACGCTTGCCAATGCGGACGACGGCACAGCGAACACCGAGGCCGACCTCAGAGATTCTGTAATGTAGAATAGTTTTTCCTCCTGTGGTCCAGACTCCTGGTTCTGGCCAAGGTCATGGTGAATCAATCTCCATGATGGACCATTGATCAACGGCGATGCAGAGACTTTAAGACTTTTCACGGTGCCTCATTAATGTTTCATTCCGAGCTCATCGACCGGCGAAGCCTCGGTAAATGTCTGCTACCCTCAGTGTGCCGTTTGTTCCAAAGGGCAAGTTTCTGCCTCGCCATCATCAGTGGGATGCTGGGATTGAAGAGGTCGGTTAATTAATCTCATAATGGTAAATGTATTCCCTCCTAATGGATCGACCCGAGTGGAGCCGTTATGTTGTTGGGTTTTATCGCACTCCTTCTGTATAATCTGTCAAACTAATGGAAGGCTTGGACTCTTTGTTGTTTGCTGAGTTGTTGTTTAGTTTAAAGACCAAACTCTGGATTTACGGCCCCCCATGAGAAGGAAAGACTTTGATTAATGAGCATCTCATCCGTGTTAGGGTAGTATTTATAACGCCCGGTCTCTCATGTGGGGCTGTGTACTTCCTGTTGTCTCCCTCTCCCAGGTACAACCAGACTGCCAAGAGACGGGGAAATTTCAGGGGTGGACTACAACTTTGTCTCCATTGAGGAGTTCTTCTCCTTGGAGGAGTCGGGGGCCCTGCTGGAGAGCGGGAAGTTCAAAGGTGAGATTTCATAACCTTTCTTTATTGTCCATACCACCGTTCTCAACATCAACACCAGCTGTTTGGGAGGGTGCAAGAAAAAAGCCTGTCAGGAACCTTAAAGTGGGTCGTGGCTGGACCTTCCAGCAGGAAAATGATCTGAAGATCACCTCAACATCAACCCAAGAATGGTTCAGAGGTCACAAAATATCTGTCAAAAGGTCTGCCATGACCATCCCAGTCACCTGACCTAAACCCACCAGAACATCTGTGGGATGTGCTGCAGAGGAGAGTCCACCAGCGTGGACCTCAGAACCTGAAGGAGCTGGAGAGGTTCTGTGAGGAGGAATGTTCTCAGATCTTCTCCATGTGTTCCCAGACCTCATCACAGACGACAGAAGGAGACTCAGTCTGTTATCGAGGCAGAAGGGGGCGGAGCTAAATATTAAAGGACAATAATTGTGGCACAGATGTTTGAGAGAAAGACATTTGTTTTATGTTAAGAATGTAATGTTGTTTTAAATTATGATACTTGAATAAAAGGTTAGATTTTGTAAATAATTAGAAATAGAGATAATTGGTAAAGGCAATTAAAAAAAACAAATTCTCATTTTATTTATGAGGTAAGTTTAAACCTCAGAATGATCTGGACTTTTTCCCCCGCTGCTCTGTCGAGATGAGAATGATATCAGGAAACTCATTTAGTTTAATTATCCTCTCGAATTCCATTTTTCGATTCCTTGGAATACAATCATGGTTTTCCTGCCGCTGTGGAACATTTATATTTACGGAGAGTGTTTTAATGATAAATGGAATGAACACAGTTCATAATATTCACAATAGGACAGCCGGTTGGGACAGCAGCTCTTGATGCATATTAATGGCGTCAGGTGTTGCTCATCTCCGTTTCCGCCCTGCGGACCTCTTCCCCGGCGAGGGTCACGCTGCCGCCTGTGATTAAAAAAGCCTCCATACATTAGCATCCATAATTTATAAGAATATAATGGGAACAATAAATGTCATCTTCACTTGCTTCACATGTGACACTGGCGGGAATCACGGCTACGACGAAGTAATCGGCGGGGTTTCTGCTGCGTTCGGCGCCTGCAGAAACGGGGGCTGGTGACGGCTGGGGACCACCATGTTGGGTCCAGTAATCTAATGCACCTACTAAGCCCGTGTGGATCTCCATGAGCCAAAATGGGGGAGGTAGAGGTGATTTAATTGGAGCAGATGGGTGGAGCTGAGACTGTAGAACGTATACAGTAGATGATCTCAGGGGAAACAAATGCACACAGACGTGTGGGCTTCATCTGTGCATCATCACATGAACCCGTTCTACAACAGAAGGTCCTGAATATTAAATCTCAGCCGCCCATTCCTGCACCAATGGACTGAGATGTTTATTATATCCCTGAAAAGCCACAAGGGATCCTTCGTTTTAACGCGATAACTCAAAAAACATCTCATGGGTCATTTACAAAATTGTATACCTAGGTAGACCTTAGTGTGAGGAAGAACTGAATTCATTTTGGGAGGGATCAAATTTATGTTTATGTGGATATCTCCAAAAGATTTCAGACCATAAGTAATCAACTGTTTGTTGCATATGAATCGATTCAAGAAGATCTAACACTCCAACATCGTATTCTACTTTATTAGTTAGTATTTTAATCACTATAGAGTCTATTTATGTTTATAAAAACAATGTTTTTGGAATATAACTTCCTAACCATTGGTCCGATTTAGTAATAATTTACATAATATGAATATCTCAAGAAGATATAAGTTAAGTGTTATGTATATATTACGTATATGTTATAACATATTTGTCATATTTTCTTATAATTGTTCATATATTTATATTGTTCACTCACTAGGGGGAGCTTTTATTTAAGAAAAACAACTTTTCTTTGAACATAACTTCCTAACCGTTAGTCTGATTTAGTCAAAGTTTGGTGCCTATGACTTGAATTTTTAATGTAATTGTTCATATTTCACATACTTTTAAAGTTATTGTTTTTTGATTTCCCAACCTTAAATCCAAATGTGTCTAAATTTAGCTTCTATGACTGGTTAAGTAGTTTTCCTGAGCTCAGAAAAACTAGTTAACCGTATTCATCTTCATCATTGAGTCACTATGGGATCTGATCCTAGAGCAGACTGCTGACTCCATAGAAATAGTGAATAATAACAGGACGTTTGATTGTACAACGCAGGGGATTGGGGGCCCTTGCTGTCAGGAATGAAAGCCTAAGCCTATTTTTATGGGTTGATTTGTTTCTCCTGTCCCCCTCTTCCTCAGGGAACTACTACGGCACACCTCGACCGGTGCACATAAGCACTGACAGCCCCCCCATCACCTACCAAGAACACCGCAATCTGCTCAGAACCTTCCGCACGCGCAGCAAATCGCTCAGCAACCTGGAGAAGGCGGCAGAGGACGGCGAGAACAGCGAGTACGACTCCGGCCTGTCAGGTTGGTATGACTGAGGGAGGAGGTCTTTCCATGAACATGGAGTATGACCCTGTTATCAGCCAATCCTTTCTCTTTTTAGTCACTTCAGACATGTTGTATCCGGTAAGACGTGCATCAAGCCGCAGCTGAATACTGCATTGTCCTTCTATGTTTAGCCCAAGTCTCTGATAGCCGCCATTAATCAATCATCAGCACCAGAAGAATTCTTTAAACTCTCTGTGGGGCTGTGGCCTCATTGATTGCTGGATCGCATCCAGAGGAAGGTCAAGCCGCGTTAGGTCGGGCAGCCAAGGAGGTAAGGAGATAGGCAAGCGTTCACACTGATGGGAGAGATGGAGGAAGTCATGTGATAAAGAAGAAAAGTGTTTGGTCAGTTTGATGTCAGCTAAGTAGACAATAAATCAGAAAACAGAGGATAGAAAGCACCGGACATATATCGGATGGACGGATTTCCAGCGTGGTTAAATGTCGAATCAGCTCCATGTAGAGAGTCACAGCTTAGTAAGTAGTGAATTTGATAAATGCAAGTTAGATCTCCTTGAGGCGGAACTTATGTCCAAAAAACAAGGTTTTTCAAAAAAAAGGTCCTCTATACTGATTTAAATATGAACCATTACAGTAAAATACGATATAATTACAAGATAGACTCGATTCACATGCACCAAATTCGGACCAATATTTGAGAAGTTATGGCCCGAAAACTCTTGGAGATAAATCTCCCCCTAGTGGTGAAAATATGCAACTGAGCTTTTCCCAAACTTAATTAAATTTCACAAAGCGGAGGCGATTCCTGAATATTCCCTGACTTGTACTGGCAACAGGAAAAATAGAACTCCAGAGCTAAACAGAAGGCAACTATGACATGAAGAGGTTTGAGTATCGGAGCGAGGTGGAGGCAGTGGGCGGCGGTGGAGGTGGAGGCAGTGGGCGGCGGTGGAGGTGGAGGCAGCTACGGAGCTGGTATAGTTTGAGGTGAGAAATCCAACATGGGCCCCAAAAAGGCAGATAGGACAGCAGGCGACATGAACTGGATCCAAGGTTGCAGTAGGGTTGGATTTCCAGAGGGCCATTCTACATTGTGACCTCTGCTGACTCATCCTCCGACCTTGTGTGGGTGGGCGGGTTTCTGGCAGCAGGGCTCAGGACACTGTGATGTGTCCGACGTGGCTCAAATCCATGCTGGAGTTCAAAGCTGAAGGACAGCTAGGCAGAGAAATATGCTTATTTTTGGTTTGCTGGTTGCAGGGACCCCCCCGAGGGAGGACAGGGTCCGTCAGAAATGCTGACCTCAGGGCTTTTTGACAGATAGCTCAGAATGTAGGAGAAACTTCACCGCTTAAATGATATATATCTTAATTCAAAACTGTTTTTTTTGTTTTGTCATTATAATCACAGGAGGCTCTGCAGGTGTGAGCAGCAGCGTCCCCCCCATCCACCGCTCCCCCCATCGGCCCCGGGCCTCCAGCAGTGTGGAGGGTCATGAAATAGAAAACAGGTTGATCGGCGGCAGGAGGGTCGCCAGGGTGAGGGGCGGGTTCTCTGATCACTGGGAGATGGCCTTCAGCGATCCAGAGTCCAACTACATTGAGTGAGTATTTATCTGATCAGTTAAAGGAATAGTTCAACATTTCCTGAAAAACAGGGGTTAAGCTCCTCTCGCTGAAGGTTACAGCGAGAGGAGCAGCAAAGGAGGAGAAACGCTATAAACATCACTATAAACACCATAAACGTCACTATAAACATTATAAACGTCACTATAAACATTATAAACATCATTGTAGGCATTATAAACATCCTTATAGACATTATAGACGTCACTATAAACACTAATAACATCACTATAAACAATATACAGGTCAATATAAACATTATAAACATCCCCATAAGCATTATAAACATTATAAACATCATTATAACATTATAAAAATCACTATAAACATTATAAACATAAACATTATAAACATCAATATAAACATTATAAACATCAATATAAACATTATAAACATCACTATAAACATTATAGACATGATAAACATTATAAACATCGATATAAACATTATAAACATCACTATAAACATTATACACATCATTATAAACAAAATAAACATAACTATAAACATTATAAACATCACTATAAACATTATAAACATCAATATAAACATTATAAACATCACTATAAACATTATAAACATCAATATAAACATTATAAACATCACTATAAACATTATAAACATTATAAACATTATAAACATCAATATAAACTTTATAAACATCACTATAAACATTATACACATCATTATAAACAAAATAAACATAACTATAAACATTATAAACATCACTATAAACATTATAAACATCATTATAACATTATAAACATCATTATAAACATTATAAACATCACTATAAACATTATAAACATCATTATAAACATTATAAACATCACTATAAACATTATAAACATCATTATTCACATTAAATTAAAATAAATTAAACTTTCACAATAAATGAAAGTGTTCAAACTTCAAAAAAGAGAATGGAGGGTATTGAATTTAAATGCTGTCATATTAATAATAATATTAATAATAATAATAATAATAATAATAATGATAATAATAATACATTTAATTTATAATGCACTTTACATTTGGACCAAATGGGGGCATAATTTCTCAAAAGCATCAATAAAAAATATAATAATAACTATATAAACTTGTTTCTGAAGAGATTCTTCTTTTCTTCTCCCCCTTTTGTATCTCCAAGTCACAACCTGAAGAGGAGCAGCTGGCAGAGTCCTCCAGCATCCAGCAGGGAGACCGTCTTCAAAAACGAATGTGAGCCTCTTTGTCTCTCTCTCTCAGCCTCTCTCCCCCTCTCTCTCTCTCTCCCTCTCACCAGCTCTCCCTCTCTCTCTCTCTCTCCCTCCCTCTCTCCTTCTCGCTCTCTCTCTCCCTTCCTCTCTCTCCCCCTCTCTCTCTCTCTCCCTCTCACCAGCTCTCCCTCTCTCTCTCTCTCTCCCTCCCTCTCTCCTTCTCGCTCTCTCTCTCCCTTCCTCTCTCTCTCCCTCTCTCTCTCCCTTCCTCTATCTCTCCCTCTCTCTCTCCCTTCCTCTCTCTCTCCCTCTCTCTCTCCCTCCCTCTCTCCTTCTCGCTCTCTCTCTCCCTTCCTCTATCTCTCCCTCTCTCTCTCCCTTCCTCCCTCTCTCCTTCTCACTCTCCCCCCCCCCCCCCCCCTCTGGATGTAATCATTGAGGGGCTGGTGGCTGATTTAACCGTTGAAAAGCCTAAATGAAGCTTCACATTTGTAAAGAATGGAAGTCACAGTCACCAGCAGCTTGTCGGAGTCAAACGAGATGGAAGAGGCTTTCAGCAGGAAGTGATGAAGGTCTCCAGCTCGGCGCTGCTGGCACAGAGCCAGACGTAGAGCTGAGGCTGAGGGCGGGATCGACACACCGATGGCATGTGACTGACAGCTCAATGTCACTATTTGGTCACATGACTGACGGTAAAGCGGGACGTCAGCTAGACTTTCATGTCAGAATGTTGTGACTCCGGTTTGTTTCAGTAACGTGTAATACACCTCTGTGACCAGCAGGAGACACCGTCTCCACTATGAGCTGAACTACCTGCGTGTAGCAGGACGCTCGTCCGATTTGATGCAGGTCATATCATAACCTCTCTCGATTTCTCTGACCCCCTTAAAAAAACGATGTCTCATATAAATGTGAAGAAAAGAAAATCTGATGGTGCAATGTTAGAATAATAGTAAATAATAATACGACTCAGATTACATCGCTGAACTGGATCAATCTAAAGTCTCCTTCATGGCAGCCATTCTCACTATCTCATCCTCTCTCTCTCTCTCTCTCTCTCTCTCTCTCTCTCTCTCTCTCCTCTCACTCTCCTCTCTCTCC
>JBBDHG010000212.1:55000-165000 GCA_037951165.1 Lophius americanus | reverse complement strand
CAGATCAGCTTTCTACAATAAGATCATGCAATGTTTGCATCAATCAATCAAACTATTTATCTAAGACCTCTCTAAAACCTCTTATCTGATCTGATCTGATCTTATCTGATCTGATCTGATCTGATCTGTTCTGATCTGTTCTGATCTTATCTGGTCCTATCTTATCTTATCTGGTCTTATCTGGTCTTATCTGGTCTTATCTGGTCTTATCTGATCTTATCTTATCTTATCTTATCTGGTCCTATCTTATCTTATCTGGTCTTATCTGGTCTTATCTGGTCTTATCTGGTCTTATCTGATCTTATCTGGTCTTGTCTTATCTGGTCTTATCTGATCTTATCTGGTATTATCTGATCTTATCTGGTCTTATCTGATCTTATCTGATCTTATCTTATCTGGTCTTATCTGATCTTATCTGATCTTATCTGGTCTTATCTGATCTTAGCTGATCTTATCTGGTCTTGTCTTATCTGATCTTATCTGATCTTATCTGGTCTTATCTGGTCTTATCTGATCTTATCTGGTCTTGTCTTGTCTTATATGATCTGGTCTTGTCTTATATGATCTGGTCTTGTATGATCTGGTCTTGTCTTGTAGGATCTGGTCTTGTCTTGTAGGATCTGGTCTTGCCTTGTCTTTATGTAGTGCCTCATTAACCACCAGTCCACCCTATGACTTGTGGCGGCAGAGTTTTTAATTATTTGTTGTTTTATGTTTAGGCAGGGAGGAAAGTTTCACCGAAGAGATGTCCTCTATTTAGCGATGACTTCCTCAAATGATAAACGGTCGTTTCAGTGAAATCTCAGACGACTTGAGGTTCTGCATGCTGATGCTGACGGCCGGGGGTCTTGAAGGCCATTGGGGTCCGAACCTGAGTGTGGATCCAGAGACTGTCTCTCTGTGCAGTTTGACAGATTTAGGACAGGAAAATACGACTGGAGAGTTTGTGTTTGTTGACAGTTTGTGTTTTAGGAGGGCGATAAATCATCGGGGAGTGAACAACAGTTCCGGGTGAGTCCGCCGAGAGATGAGGCGATAAATGGGACGATGAAGGAGCAGAGGAGATTCAAGGAGACAAGAGGGGGGAGCATATGTTGGGGGGAGTCATTTCTGAGCCTAACCCTGCCAAAAATCATCCAGAGTCTAATTACTGCTTGTTTTAGGAATTCTGGCAAAAGCCGTGGGGATATTAATCTCCGATCTTCTAAATGAGGCGACAGTTGCTGCTCGCCGCCCGCTGCTAAAAGCAAAGTTTTCAGCCTCGATGGACTCAAAAACTCAGATTTTTTTTTCTTCTGTTCCCCCCTCAGCTGCTTCACTTCTCCCTCACCGGTTTGTCACAGTGCGTCGCGGCAGCCCAGCCGCCAAGAGTGGTCAGATCCGGCCGGGAGATCGACTGGAGGCTGTGGAGGGACGCTCCGTCGTCACCCTGCCTCATCGGGAGCTCGCTCAGATCCTTCGGCGGGCGGGAAACACTTTACGCCTCACCATCATCCCTCGTCCCAGCACCTGTAAGAAGAAACAAACACAGGCAGAGAAAATTCACATTCTGGAGTCTGAGTTCGTCAGTAGTCTGACTTTCATCATTTTCCAGTTTCTTCAAGCCATTCAGAAACCGCCGATTACGACCCCGGTCACAGGAGCAGAAAGGGGCAGAGGTCACGTCCGAAGGTGAGTTCACCGCCGCGTTGAATCATCAATGGTGATCCTCGTGGAACCGGTCTCATTCTCCTGTGCTCCTCTCCCAGCGCGACTCCAGGTATTACAGTGCCGACTTAGATCGTGGCCCCTCGGGATTTGGCTTCAGCCTCCGAGGGGGGAGCGAGTACAACATGGGCCTCTATGTCCTGGCACTGATGGAGGGGGGGCCCGCCTCTCGGAGCCAGAAAATACAGGTGGGTCTGAAGTTTCTTCAGAGTTCATCATCGTCTCACGGCTGGATGTTTAGTTATAAACTTGCTCAAACCTTTCCTGCGGCGTCGTCCCCGACAGCAAGGGGTATAACCCCCAAACAAGCCCCCAATCTCCTGCATTGTACAAATAATCACCCCTGATTGAGCTCCTTAAATTAAATGTGACGTTATGATTAACAAAAAAACAGGGTTTTTCCTCGTGTGAGGAAAAAGTGGATGGATTTTGGGAAAGGTTGTTGCATGTTTTGGCCACTAGAGGGAGATTTATTTCCAAAAGTTTATGGGCCCATAATATCTCAACTGTTGGTCCATTTTAGTCCAAATTTGGTGGACATGAATCGACTCGAGGAGATCTATCTTTATATGTATATATATATATATATATATATATATATATATACATATATATATATATATATATATATAAATAAGAATTTTACACTAAGGTCATGGATGTTGTGTCGGCGTTTTGGTCGGGGGTTCAGGTCAGCGATCAGCTGGTGGAGATCAATGGAGACAGCACAGCAGGGATGACCCACAGCCAGGCCGTGGAGCAGATCCGCAGAGGAGGACACCGCATCCACCTGGTTCTGAAGAGAGGCAACGGCTACGTGCCGGACTACGGTGAGACACGGGATGTGATCTAATTGTTTCGGGTGTCTCAGCTGGGTTTTCTGTGGGAACCTTGTCTCTAATTGAAATACTTCTTCTTTTTTTCTTCTTTCCTGGTGCTTCAAAACCTTTTAACTTGCGTTAAAAATTCCCGCTGCGGATTTTCCTCTCCTTCATGCTGCCTTCTGCCGTTTCTTCTTGTCTTCCCCTCTCTCTCTCCACCAGTGGAGCTTTCCAGTTTGTCTCTATGTATGACCAACTCCAAGCTGGGCGAACCTTGCTTCTATGTCATTGGACGGACAGAGAATACGCGGTTGGTAATGGTTCCTGTTAGTTCTCCCATTTTCTCTCTATCTACATTCTCCTACTCAGTCGCAACTCCTGTCTGCCCTTTCCTCTTTATTATAAAATAATCTTGATTGTTATATAATGATATTTCTGCACTCTACTGATGCCTTGCTCATTATCTTGCCCTGGAATCAAACCGTCTGCACTATTTAGACTAACATACAATGCTGTGAAAAAGTATTGGGTCTCTTCTATTTTCACGTACGTCTGATACTACCTTGTGTCAGATCTTCAAACAAGATTTAACAAAACACAAATTTAGCCTGATTAAACACAAAGTACAAGCTTTAGATGATGATTGTGTTTTTTGAATCAGAACGGTTATCTAATACCAACTTGGCCCGTGTGAGATAAGTACCTGAAAGAGAATGTCAGGTCATATTTGAGCTGGAATTCAAATATGACCCAGTGGCAGCATGTATATGCTAAAGAGTAAGGGGCCGAGGATGGAGCCCTGGGGAACACCACAGTATAAATAAGTAGGATAAATAGAATTTTGGGCCTATTAAAGTATGAGAAGACCTACTCAACAGAATTATGTGACTTGATATAATACAAAATAAACATACCATAAAAACATACTTTTACCAAAGGAGCTAATCTAATAAAAACTGGCTTTTTTCCACAAAATACAAACATTCATCCTAAAATGATTTTAGAATTCATTTTTTTTACAGTTTAAAAACATGCGTTCCTAAAACTATTAGTGTATTTACGGTATTAGATTAATAAAATCCTTAAAGAAACAAAATATTCAAAAAGGAAGTTTTTTTTTGGTCTGTGTGAGGACATTAAAGGGTCAAAGGTCACGGGGCGTGAATACTTTTTCACACAGGTGATGCAGGTTTACGCATAAATGAGATAACAACTCAAAACTAAGATTTTGTCGTTACTCCTTTGTTGTGTCTTCACATATGACTGAGGATCAAACTATATACAAACAGAAACCAAAGAAATCCGGAGGAGGGGGGGGTCCAATACTTTTTCACAGGGTTGTAGCATTGAAGCTTTTGTTGCACAACTTTATTTTACTGCATCTCGACACATCACCCAATGTTCTCTCTTCCCCTGTTTTACCTGCCTATTCACTCACTTTTCTCCTCCACTCTCCGCCCCCCCTCTCTTCCCCCCCAATATGTAACATGTGTCCAGGCCGTGAGCACCGAATCACCTCCCCCTCCCCCCTGCGTCACCCCAAGGAGCAGGGTCTGGCTGCAGTAGACTCCACCGGGCGGAAGGGGCGCAGCTCCAAGCAGAAGAGGAGAAGCAGGTCTGCAGACGGACGCAGGGGAGGGAAAGGGCCGGGAAGGAGAAGAGGGGGCTCGGAGGACGAACGACACTCGGGGATACAGAGCCCCATCTCTGAGAGGGGAGAGGGGTCTCGGGAGGTCAAGGACAAGAGGAGGAGAAAAAAGCGGGGAACTCAGAGTTTACCCAGAGATGCTCTCAGGAATTATGATAGTGAGACAGAAAGAGGAACAGAGAGGGGAAGGAAACGGGAGAGGAGGAGAGGCAGGAGCAAACACAGAGAGAGGAGAAGTAAAAGCGAGGAGAGGGTGAAGAAGGCAGAGGTTGAAGAGCTTCAACAAGAGGATGAGGAAGAGAGACCTGCGGTTGAAGAAAAGGTAGAGGAAACAAGTGAGGAGAGGGTGAGGAAGGCAGAGGTTAGAGAACCTGATCGAGAGGAAGAGGAGGAGAGGCCTGCAGTTGAAGAGATGGTAGAAGAAAGGAGGGAGGAGATGAAGAGGATTGTCAATGTAGAGAGAGAAGCGAGAGAGGAGGAGGTCTTCCTCCCTGTTCCAAATCCTCAACACGCGCTTCCCAGACCCAAACAAACATGGGAGGCGGAGAACCGTAAGGACTGGGACGTGGCAGCAGAGTACAGGGAGCTGAGGAGGGAGAAGGAGCAGGAGGAGTCATGGGGGGAAGATTGGGGTGAAAGTGAGGCAGAGGTGAAGGAGAACCAGAGAGATGAAGATTCTCTCGGCGGCGCTGTTGAGAGGCGTTTACCGAGCTCTGCTGGGGTAGATGCGGCGTCACAGAGTGAGCCCTTCTCCTTCCTCACCTCCTCGCTGTCTGTGGAGCAGACGGGAGACGATGACGATGTCGATGATGATGAGCAGTCCGACTCGGGAGGCAGCCAATCTGACGCCGCGTCTGCTGCCAGCATCTCAGGCCTTTCTCTGGCCGCAGGCGGGCGCGGGGCGGGGGTGCAGCCGGGCCCCTGGATCACACCCAGCAAGCAGAGGGTGGCTCAGGAGGTAGCGGCGAGCCGACGGCCCCCGTCGAAGAAAGAGAAAGGAGGAGGAAGAAGAGCCCTCTCCTGGCTGACTTTTAACAGGAAGTAGAGCGTGCGGCAGCTGAGTGGCGAGAACGTGTCCGTCCATCACCGTTTCCTGCAGCCACACGCAGGAGGTCGTATTCTTTGTGCCTTTTCACAGCTGACCTCTGGCTGCTGTCCCACATCCCACCCAAACCCCTAAACGACCCCCAACGCTCCAAAGTCAGAACGTCTGTTTGGCGGGTGAATCGACACCGGCTTCATCTTCTTCCTCCCCCGGTTCCATTCCCCTCTTTACGTTTGCAGCATTAAAAACCCTTTAATGTCTCGCTTAGATTAAAGGAAAATAAAGTGTATTATATATATATATATATATATATATATATATATATATATTTCTTTGGGGCATTTACTCTAAACAATTTTTACCGTAAAATCACAAATTGTTTTCTCACAAAAAGTTCATATTTTACCCACTAGGGGGAGCCTTTGGATGACATACACATATGTATATAACTTCTTCGGTCCGGTTTAGTCCAATTTTGTGGCATTTTCAGTGGAAAAAAAAGTTTTTCAGACATAATTTCACATTTGAGGAGTTCAATCATGGGATTGCTTGTACAACGCAGGGGATCGGGGGCTTTCGGGGATATACCCTTGTTGTGAGGAGGGTGGGGGGGATAGACTCGGAATGGTTTAATAGGACTTTCTGAATAGCCACAGTTAATAACCTCACCAAAACACTTTTCTTTTTTGAATATATTTTCCCCCAGGGCTCCGTCCTCGGCCCCCTCACTCTTTAGCATATAAATGCAGCAACTGAGTCGGATTATAAACAGGCCGAGTCAAATTTCTCAAAAAGAAACAATGACTCCAAAACGAGCTCAACCGATCAGCCGAGCGGGACATTAAAAGGTTAAAACGTTTCCAGGACGTCTCCTACTTCCTGTGTCTCCCTCGCCGCTCACGCGCGTTTCCTGTCTTCAAGTTGTTTCCCCCGCGTCCTCCATTACGTACGGAGACGTTCACATATACCTCATGAAGATACTGAGCAATAATAACGGAACCGTAGCAGACCAGAACCACGCCAGCCAGATCCCCGAGGACGCCGCGTGACGCGTTTTGTCCCACTCTTTGTCTTACGCGGACAGGAAGTTGTTCCAGATAAGTCGATGTTTTATCGTGACGATGCAGATCCTCTTTGACGGCAGTGTGATAAATATACTCTGTAAATATTTGTAGTGAAATAAAGGATCTATTGTGAAGACTCTACTAACTGGAGTCAAACCCTGACAGGTATTACTCTACTGTCATACCTAAGTCTATACGTACATAAACATATGCAGTATATCTATATATATATATATATATATATATTATATACAACAGTTACCCATTCATGATATTTATTAGGGTGTTGTGAGGAATTAGGTGAGAATCTGTAAATACCGTTTCCTCCAGAGTTATTGTGCAGCCGGAAAAAGAAAGAGAGGCGAAAAATTACTCTTTTTGTCCAAATCTATGATTTTAAATTCAAATTATTCACAAATATCTAACTTCTAACTCATTTCACAAAATAAAAATAGAAAAAACAACCTTTACATTCTTACCATAAAACAAAGATTTTTCTCTAAAACATGTGTCCCACAATTATTGACATTGTGCTTTTAATATTTGGCTCCGCCCCCTTTCACCACAATAACAGCCTGAGTCTCTTCCTGTCGTCTGTGAGGAGGTCTGAGAACATTCCTCCAGACAGAACCTCTCCAGCTCACTCAGGTTCTGAGGTCCACGCTTGTGGACTCTCCCCTGCAGAACATCCCACAGATGTTCTGTGGGGTTTGGATCAGGTGACTGAGATGGTCATGACAGAACCTTTATTCTGTGACCTCTGAACCATTCTTGGGTTGATGTTGAGGTGATCTTCAGAACATTGTCCTGCTGGAAGGTACAACCACGACCCACTTTAAGGTTCCTGACAGGCTTTTAGGTCTTCATCCAGTATCTGCTGGTGTTTGATGGAGTCCATGGAACCATGTCTTAATCAATGTTTAATGTTAAATGTGTCTTTTTTTGTTTTTTTAATTGTCCCAATAAACGGCTAGATTCTAGATTGTGAATAATTTGATTAAAGACCACCGGTAAAGACAATAAAGACATTTTGGGCGTCTTGGTTGTTCTTAAAAGGTGCCAATAATGCTGGAGGTCACTGTATGGTAAATGTCCTAATCATAAATGAATGTTTTTGTAAAGCGCTGCTTGAGTGTGGATGAAGATAATCTACCGTGTTTCTTCACAAGTGAGCAAAAGATGCCAAAAATGCCCACCCAGTGTGCGTATTTCTATTTCTCGTACTGTTGATATTGACTCTGTTGCGTCAGAACAAAACCACTATGTAGACTTGCGAGTGCCCGTCGTGCCGCGTACTGTTGCCTTGGTAACATCGACCACATCATCTCAGCCGCCGATTATTCTTATTACTGCGAGACCCATTTTCCTCCGAGGCCTCCAGATATGAGAGAGGTGGGCCGGCTGTTTTACAGCCCCTCCCCTTAAACCCAACATAATAGTGATAAAAAAAGAATGATGATAATACGCAGGATCCCAATCTGAGCTGATAATAATGCCTCCTTCACTCACGTGTTTTTTACTCTCTCTCTCTTTTTGTTTCGTTATTCGAGGAATTCTCTTGTAGGAAAAAGGTCCAATCTGAAGTGACGCTGTGAGATGTTATTTTTCTATGAAATACTCAGGTTTTCAGACGCTTCGCTCCAGAGAAGCCATTAGGAGTGGCGTAGCGGGTTAATCCGATGTTGATGCACTTTTATGTTGATTGTTAACGGCGGCATTAGGAGACGCAGACTGTTAAAGCCCGTTATTATCTATGGACGGACGCCTGAAGGGAAGTCAGTCCTTCATTCGGACCCGTTTCGCAGAAACCCCGCAGAACTATGATGAAATATCCGGTGCGCCCCTGCCCATATGTTTGGATCTCTGGTAGCAGGCTGCAGGGATAGAACCCAAATACTGTTTCCTCCAGGCCCGGACCACCCAACCGATATTTAAGACTTGTTTTCTAGCCTTTGCTAATGTTCTTCTTTTCTTTTCTTTTCTTTTTTTAACTTTCATTTCCTCAGAATGATTATAAGGCCAGACTGTAAACAAATTCTAAAAAAAACTCCAAATAAACTATTCAACCATCCTCTCGAAGGTCATGGATCTTTCTTTGTGTCGTTTCTTTTTCTATCCAGCAGGTGGCAGCAAAATCACACAACAGCTCATTTATGAGAGACGTGATTGTAAAGGTGTGTGTGTGTGTGTGCGTGTGTGTGTGTGTGTGCGTGTGTGTGTGTGAGCGAGGGAAAGAGGAGGGTAGACCCAGAGAATTAAAATAATCCTGTAAAATACCCTTAGTAGAAATTAAAGTAAAAAAGTAATTAACAAACATGGACAAAATAAATTACCCAGAAACATTCAACAGTAAATTACATTAATTATTTAATCTTATAATATGTGTTTAACACACACTTTTACTTTATATGAATACTTTTGGTTCATACTGGGAAAATACCATCTTTACTGTTTCCTTTTTACGGTAATTACCATGTCTGTCTGTCTGTCTGTCTGTCTGTCTGTCTGTCTGTCTGTCTGTCTGTCTGTCAAACATATCCCTCTATATATGTCTGTATTATATTATATATATTATAATTTATGTATTGGTCTGAAATGATTGTAATTCACTGTTCTTTTATGTGATTCCCCTCCTAAACTGGTTTTCAGTAGAAAATAAATGAACAGTGTTTTAGTTTAAGGACTTCTACACGGTCACCATATCTTTTCACCGTTAAATTCCGGAAGCTGCAGCTTCCGGTATTTAACGGTAGATGATAGTGAAGACAAATGAGACCCAGGGAGAGATGTGTGTCTGAGGATGAAGAGAACATACACTGTAAAAGCTTGACTTTGGTTAGAAGAGGATTCCAATGAAGAGGATTGTTCCACCGATCAATTATTAAATCTGCTTCTTGCGATAACGTGGATTTTACATTTGGGTCGGAGAGGAGCACTCAAGCACCGCCACTAAAAATAACATCGCTCTGAGGTCCACACGTCCGTCCTTCTGTCCGGGTCAGGTGGCCTCGAACATCAGTGCCGCACTCAGGTGAACTTATATATATATCTATATATATATATGTATATATATATAGATATATATGTATTTCTATAGATATAAGATGGATCTCCTTGACTTGATTCTTTTGCACCAAATTTGGACTAAATCCGACCAACGGTTAGGAAGTTGTGTCAAAAAAACTGTGTTTTTTCCGTTAAAAAAAACTCCCTCTAGTAAGTAAATATATAACTACTGGCGTAAAATCTGATATATACAAGTTAGATCTCCTCAACTCTATTCAAAATCACCACATTTGGACTAAACTGGACCGATGGTTAGGAAGTTGTGTGCGAAAAAACAGTGGTTTTAGTAAAAATCTCCCCCTAGTGAGTAAGACGTGAACTATTAGAGTAAAATATGATACAAGACTGATCTCCTCCAGTTGATTCTTGTGCTCCAAATTTGAACTACCAAGAAATTATGTCCCAAAAAGGAAATGAAACTTCCTCTAGTTTCGAAAATATGCAATTAACCTTTTTAAAAAAAAATAAATCCAGTATCCCCGACTTTTCTAGGATATAATAACTATTAAAACACAGTCTCTCAAATGGGGGTACCTCCACTCCCGGGGGTACCTTGGGGTCCTGCAGTGGGTAAAGTTATTTAATAATATCAGACATGCATATTTCCTTTAAGTAATTCTGCTATATGTTAGATGTATTCGGTAATCATGTTAAGCAATGAATCCATGTAATATAAGTAATATTCCCAGGATTTATGAAGAGTGTAAAGCTGCAAGGGTTCGATGTGAGAGGAAGACTAGACTGTAGACCCGCCTTCATAATAAAATGCATTCTGTGCAGTTGGAGCAGGTTTGCCTCAGTTCAATTAAACTAAAATAAACTTAATAGTCTGTTGTATACTGTAAAAATACTCAGTAACTGCACTCAAGTGCAAGTGTTACTTTTACTCCATAGTTTGTATAACAAACTCTCTCTTTTCCTTACATTTCCAAATAAATATAAGGGACAAGAAACACACGAAGGAGATGATGACGAAGCAGAACAGAGAAATCGAGACAACGGACGTTGTTTTCTTGTGATGTCAGTTGTTTTTTTTATCCACTTTATTTTACTTTCATGTACAAAGTAAATCACAGTAAATGTCTGCTTCAGAATTATTTTTATACTCCTATTGGTTGATAAATCTCTAAAAGCTCTTGGTCCTTCCTCTTTATCAAGATTTGCTGTTTATCCTAGGAACCCTCTCAGCATCCTGGTCTTGGGAATAATTAAAAGGAAGCTTCTTTTTCCCAGAGGGGAGGGCGGGAATGTTTTTCTTTTTAACTGTTTTGTTCTACCTCTTCTATCTTTTTATAGTTCTTGCTTTGCTCCATTCTTTTTGTAGTCCATTTTTGTCATGTGTGAATGGGGAGGGTGGGGAGTGCGTGGCTGAAGGGAATTTATTCTTATCATGTAAAGCACCTTTGTGTTACTTTCTTATTTATGAAAAGTTTGACATAAATAAAGTCTGATTGATTGATATACATTTTTTATATATATATAAATACCTGTGGAGAAAATACTGAAAGAAGCATTAAAAGAGTTAGAATATAGATATATATTGGTTGAATTGCACTTCCTCTACGTTCCCATGTAGTATCGTGATTTAATTGGTGCGCGTGAGTGTTAGGTAAGTCAATTATTTAGTTTATTATAGAGTTCCGGTCTGACTTAAGATAATACAGGCTTGATGCTTTACATAAACCTTCTGCTCTCTTATTTTGAAAAAGCGTGGCAGGAAGTTTCACTCCGTTATGTCTGACTTCACAGAGGCAAGCCCGGAGGAAAAAAAAAAAGAAAGAAAAAAAAACCCGCACGCATCGCTGCGGCGGAGACGCTCGAGCTGCGAAACGTCGCCGCGCGCCGCTGCACAGAAGAGTCTGCGCCACATCTCCGCGTGGATTATCGGCGGGACGCAGCGGAGACTCAGATAAGTAGGAAATAAATCTCCCTGTTCGTTCGAAAGATCTCAGATCAGCGCCGAGGACCCGGGTAGAGTTTTAAAACCCGCAGCTGATCGAGACTTTCTGCTGGTCAGAAATATTTCCTCTGAGTTTTGGAGGAGACGTCGCTCATCATCGGTGTCTGCGCGCGGCGTGGAACTCAATATTTTCCCATGAAAATTCCACCCCGCGTGGGAGCTGGCCCCAGTCGGGATGACTGGGTGGCAGTTTGGTAGTTTTTAGGGGACCTGGGTTCGGGAGCTGGGAGGATGAAGTTGGTGACGCGCCTCTGCTCACTTTGAGGACTGATGAAGACATGGGTTGAAAGCCTCCATCGTAGACTGCGGGGATGTTCGGCGTGGGAGGGAGCAGAATTTTCTGTGTTATGTAATGATTGACAGAGCCTGATAATTACTGGTGGATCGTAAATAGCATTACCCCCCCACCCATCGTCCCTCCTCTCCCCACCTCCTCCCCCTTGTATGGCGAGGAGTTCGTGTGTGTGGGGATCAGTGGGGGACATGTCACAGGTCCAGTGGACACATCTTCTCAGAGAGCCATGTCCAAGTTCCCCATAGATCTGATTTGGGCTTCATTCTTCTGTCGCTCCACCTCTCTTTTAAACGCTTGATAAACTCATTTTCATCATGAGGCCCCCGAATCTCCACCCGCTCCACCAACCCGGTTCGTCGTGGCCCATCGCAGCGACTTCAGTGATTCCGGGAGCCGTCGGCAGCTTCTTCTTCAGCTTTGAACTCTTCTCACACAATTGCCACATCCTGAGATTCTTCTGAGACGCTCGTTTTCGTCCTCAGATTTGGGGATATGTAGTCGTTCTGAACTCCTCCACCTTTCACTCGCTGTGACTTCCTGTTTCTGAAGAGCTGAGGACATTCGTTTGTCTTCGCTTGAGTTTAAGTCGGTCCCTCCCTCCCCCCCACTCTTCAGGGCTGGTGGGGGGGGCGGATCTCGGCCCCCTACGGGGTCGAAACTGTGGTGGCGGCTGGTGGTGGTCTTACCCCGAGAGGCCCACCATGGAGACCAGCCCAGAGAGCCCAAACCGGGCGGTGGAGTACCTCCTGGAGCTCAACAACATCATCGAGAGCCAGGCCAAGCTCCTGGAGACTCAGCGCCGGCGCATCGAGGAGCTGGAGGGCCAGCTGGACCGGGTCAACCAGGAAAACAAGGAGCTGAGGCAGGAACGCAGCCCCCGGGGCGGAGGCCCGGACACCACCGAGCAGAACCACGACCACAGCCAGCCCCTAGGGAGCAGCAGCGGGAATGGTTGCGCCACGGCGGTCCAGGCGACAACCGGGTCAGTCACGACTCCGGCGCCCGGCAGGGAGAGGAGGACCCACACCAGGCTGACCCGAGGTCTCTCCTGCGGCTCCACCACCGCCGAGCGAGACCGGCTGGACCGCACCGACAGCACCGACACCAACACCAGCTCCACCATCCGCAGAAAGTAAGTTCCACTCTGACACCGAAGCGCCACCCGAAACACGATTAGCTTGATCAGAACCTTCCAAACCGCAGCGGTGACGCGTCCGCGTGACATCCAACGTGTCAGAACATTTACACGCTAAGCCCACGTACCGACAGGCTGCAGGCTCGCCAGTCAGCCGAGATAATCTGCACCTCAGAGGAGATATTTCTAAAACACACCGCCCTGAGGGAAGATGCAGGAGGGCTGGAGGATTAAGAGTCCGGAGGAGTTCTGAAGGTCCGCGATGGTGCCTGCAGAGGGACGACGAGCCTAGGTGTCGGACACTTATGAAGAGTCCATGTCCTTTCTAGAATAGTAAGGTCCTCCTCTCTACATATGAAAACTAGGCCTACGCTGTCGTCCCCCAAATCCCCTGCGTTGTACAAGGCCTGAGAAACTTCATTGAAAAAAAAAAGAAGAAAGAAATAGGCTCCTCCCTGTGAACAAAAACATTAATGAAGAGAGTTTAATTTGATATTTAAAAGATAAGGGGCCAAGGATGACGCCCTGGGTGACACCGCAGGTCAAAGGGGCCACCGAGGACGAGACATTCTAGCCATGGCTATGGAGGAAAGTGCTATTCAACCGGGCCCAGTCTGTCACCCTCCACACTGGGGGTAAATAGCAGAAAAGGCCCCCAATCCCCTGCGTTGAACCAGCAATCCCCCTTTAAATTATGTGAAATTATGTCTTAAAAACAGTGTTTTTCATTAAAAAAAACTTCCCCTAGTGAGTAAACGTGAAGTATTTGAGAAAGATGTGACATATTTGGAGATAGAGCTCCTAAAGTCGAGTCATATGCCCCACATTTGGACTTGATCGTAACAAGGGTTAGGAAGTTTTGTTGGAAAAACAGTGTTTTGTATTTTATAAAAACAGCTCTTGTGAGTGAACTATAAACTCATTGTGTAAAAAATTACATAAACAACTTAAATCTCTTTAATTCGATTCAAATGCACCAAATTTGGACTAAACCGGACCAGCGGTTAGGAATTTATGTCTAAAAAACAACATTTTTAACAGGAGAGCTCCCCCTAGTGAGTAATATAATAAATACAAGAGCAAAATATGATGAATGCACGATAGATCTCCTGGAGTCGATGTATATATATGCACCAAATCTGGATTAAATCGGACCACGGGTGAAGAAATGATGTCAGAAAAACTTTGATTTTGGAGAGAATGCTCCCCCTAGTGGAGGAAATATGCAACTAATCTTTCCCAAAATCCGTCCAGTTAATCCTCGCTCTAAGGTCTATGTGGGTATGAAGCTCAAAAATGATCCATGACATAGGTTTTGAGTTATTGCATTGACATGAGGAGTCTGCTGCGGCGGCGGCGGCGGTGGCGATGATGATGATGATTCCATAACAAATCAACGATCCAGCATTTGTCTGCTTGGAGTGTGTTCCATTCTTCCCCTTCACTCTGAGGCTGACCGGAAGTTTCTGCAAACGCTGCTTGGGCTTTTTGAGTTTCTCCTCTCAGATGCCAATAGAGGCAACTTCCGTTGCAGCAACCAGAGGCCCGGTGACGAGGCAGCCGCTCGCGTGGAACGAGTGAACGCTGAGATCTGATGCCGCCGCCTCGCCGACAGGAACCCCTGCAAATATCATAACATTAAAACGACAAAACGTGCAATCGTCTCAGCGGTCGTTGCCCGATTGTGTTCGCTGCCTGTTTGCTTTCGCTCTCAATCCCCTCATCGGCGACGGATCCAGACTCCAGCGGATCCCTCATCAATTAGGAGTCTTTTTTTTTCCCGCGGGGGTCGACTCAGTCGCGACGCAGAAGAACGTTTTTATAATCTACTGCGTGTAGGTGTTGCGTGCGGCGATAAGTTGCAGACGTGTGGATCTAGCTGATCCTCCCTGGTTGATTGCAGCTGACTTCCGATCGAGGCTCAGAGAAGCGTCACATTTAAAAAAAGAGTCACAGCAGCGGAATCAGGTCGTCCCCGTCTTCTGGGTGTGTGACTCAGATAAATTAAAAAGAAAGAAAAGTGTTTTCGTTCCAGCCCAGGTCAGGATCCTGATCCTCCTCTCTGATTATGGATCTGATACAAGTGTGACTTTGTTCGCGGTCGGGGTGGAGCGGATGCTCTGGATGTGACTCAGCTGGGAGGCAGAGACAGAAGGTTGACGTGGGAGAAGGACGGGGATGGGAGAAGATGACACGAGGGGGGAAAGTGAGCGAGCGACCTTACCCAGCATGCCCCGGTCTAAAAGATAAAAAAAAAGAAAGGTGGAACACACACACTGCTTCGCCATCTGTCGACAGAGGAGGGAGGAAGAGCCGGAGGAGGCAAAGCTCAGAGACGCGCCTTTGTTTTTCTATCCCATTACATTTTGCTCCCGGAGCAGGAGTCCTCTCCTCGACCCGCTGCTCTTTGGGCCGAACGGAACCCTTTTGATTCAGAGCAATGAAGCTGAATTAAATTTTTTACTTCTTCTAGTAGCAACTGCATCAAAACAAAGTTTCTCCTCTTCCTCGCCGTCCCGCTTTCTTCTTCTGCTGCCGTTAATGGCCGCGTGAAGAATGTGAGTCTGCAGCCTGTGGCTGGAATGACTTTTCCTGTCAACTTCCTCCTGCGAGAAGCTGCAGCGTCGAGGGGCATCGCCGCCGGCAGAGGCTCCTCCCTTTTTTTTGTTTTTTTTTCGTTGGGAAAGCTCACGAAAAAACTCTTTTTTATTATTATATCCATGAAAAGTTGGGAATATTACGGAATCCTCATCGTCCGCAGATCCTTCGTGTTAACGCGATAACTCAAAACCTAATTCATGGATCATTTTCAAATTTTAATGTGAGGAAGAACTGGATTGATTGTGGGAAAATGTCTGTCGCAAAACTCTGCCACTAGGGGGAGTTTTATCTCCATTTAAAGGCCATCAAGTCTCAACTGTCGGTTCCATTTAACCCAAATTCGTTCCATGTAAATCAAATTGAGGAGTTTTAACTTTCAAATATCATACTTTACTCTAATAGTTCATATTCTACCCACTAGGGGGAGATTTTTTATGAAAAACACTCTTTTTTTCGAAAATAACTTCACACAATGAAATCCGTCCTGTTTCATTCCTGAGCTCATAAAAAATAGTTAAATGTATTCATCTTCATCATTGAGTCACTGTGGGATCTGATCCTAGAACAGACTGATGACGTCATAGAAGTACTTAGGTGGAGTCACTACAGACTGTTTGAGATTATTAATGAGTCACATTTAATCTGAGGAGTTCAATCAAGGGGTTTGCTTGTACAACGCAGGGGATTGGGGGCGTTATAATGTAATGGCTGCCGTCTGCACGGAACCCAGTTCAGGTTTCGTCAGATTGACGGAGAGCATTTTCCAGCGGCGGCAGCAGATAGTGCGAAAGGTGGAGACGTGGTTTGGGCTCAACTCAGACCCGAGACCCGATCTGGAACCTTGGCTCATTTAAAGAGAGCAGAACCCACCAGAACTCCTCAGAGGTGGAACCATCCTGGCCGGCTTACGCAGTGACCCAGTGGCTTGTCGGGCCTGTTAGCCTGACACCAGCAGTGAAAACAGGAAGCAGTCGTGGCCTTCAGTCCCTGACATGTTGTGTTCAGCGAGGTTCTTGCTGGTGTGGACAGGAACCTGTGAAAGATGGAGGCTGATCCACCCGGAGTGGTGAGAGATTAATTAGTGCGACCAGAGTGTAATTACCAGCAGCCAACGGTGATAATTGCTGCTCTACATTTATATACGTGTGTGTGTAGGATCGTGAGTCTTATGATTATATGAGGACCCGCTGCATTGGTGACACATCTGTGCTTCGTATGTGCAGCTGTCCAGGAGACGCAGGGGCGGCTGGAGGTCCAGGTGTCAGAACCAGAATTATTACTATATGAAGAAAAAGAAAAAAAAGAAACGGGGATCAAAAGCGAAAGCTTTCGTCTTTTTCATGATGTCACTGAAAAGGAACATAATCTCCGGAAGAATCCAAATCTGGCACATATGACACGACTTGAGAAAAAAAATCTATTTTATATTTTTCAGATTTTTTTTCTGAAAACAAGTTAATATTTTACGGACTTTTTTTTTTTTTTCAGGAAAAACTCATTATTTTGGACATAAATTCCGAACGACCCCATTTAGTCTAAATTATCTACCGATCATATATATATATATATATATATATACACATCATATTTTATACTAGTAATTCATCTCTTACTCACTAGGGGAAGCTGTTTTACTGAGGAAATCACTGTTTTACAGACATCATTTCTCAGCCATTGATCCGAGAAAGATTCAAGATTTTTCTTGAACCTGTCATATTTTACTCTAAAAGATCACATTTTACTCACTAGGGGGAGCCTTTGTTCCGAATAACACTTTTATTTTTAACTTCCTCACCGTAGGCAGATCAGTGTATATATATATATATATATATATATGTTTACATACATTTATACACATATATGTATATGTTAATATATGTGTTTGAATACAAATATACACAAATATATATATGCATGTATTTACAGTCTATGTTAACCTATAATGTGTGTATGTATGTATATTTACATATTTATACATACATATATGTATTTATCTTTATGTATATGTACATATGTATATATACATACATATATGTATACATACATATAAGTATGTATATATACATACATATATGTATGTATATTTATATACATACATATATGTATGTATATTTATATACATATAACTACATATATGTGTATATACATATATGTATGTATATTATATTTTACTATACAAATTTGACAAGTTCAATCAGGGGGATAGCTTGTACAACGCAGGAGATTGTGGGCTTTTTTCAGGGATATACCCTTGCCGTCAAGGACAACATCGTCGGTCTCTCTCTCTCTTCTCTCTCTCTCTTCTCTCTCTCTCTTCTCCATCATCCCTCCATCCATCTCCCTCTTCACGAAGAACACTGTGGGCTGACGCCGACATCATGACGAACGCTAATGGACTTCTGTTTCAGAAGGAGCGTCATCCGCTAATTCTGCGTCGCTCTACTACTCATATCCCCGTCCCCTTGACAACCCCCCACTCCACTCTTTCTCTATCTGTCTTTCCTTATAGCTTTCTCTCACATACCCACGTAAACACACTCCTTCTCTCTCCCCCCTCGCTGTTTCTGGTTCCCACTGCTGCAGATATGACTCAGAGAAGCTGCAGAAATTACTTTTGTGTTATTCTATTTCTCTCCTCCACTTTCTGCTCTTGATTATTCCAGGAAAGGGCGAATGAATATTATCTTTGGACAAAATGTTGACAGTATATGGTAATTGGGGTATTTTTCAGCCGTGCCTTGCGTCCTATAGCAGCAAAGATGGTGCAGAAAATAAAGCGGCCCGGGGCGGATGTGTGGGTAAGTTCAGCTCTGGGATCTGATCTCCTCGGACTCGCTGTGAGTTTCTAGAAGAGGCTCGCTCGCCGCTTCGAGAGGTCCGGCATCTCGCTCTTCTTTGAATCCACCGTTTTCAGGATGTGCAGTGGATTAAAGAATGTCGTTGCTCTAAAATGATCAGAATAAAGCTTTAATGATTGATCTGATGCAGTTTAGCTTGACGTAAATTCAAATGATGGATGTTTTTGTGTGGGAGGCGAGGGTATGTGGGTGGTGTTTTTTTTTTGCCTTCTCCTCGCCGCTGCAGAGTGCGGCGAGTGTTTGTGGATCGGTACAAAATGAAATATCACACACTACTGAAATAATCTATATTTCATCAAGTGCTGCTCAGAATTCACAGGGATGCGTTTTCTCGAGTATGAGTGGCCCCAATAAAAAACAGGAAGTGCCTTTTTTTCATCCGCATCCGCGGAGGAGGCTGACCAGCGACCTTGACTGACTCCGCAGGAGGAGGATTTGAATGCAGGTAGTTGACTTTGCTATGGGCGGAGTCACGCTTTCAATTTCACGTGTATTTTTGAAAAAATTTTGTTTGAAGTATGTAGTCCCTTATACTAAGGCCCGCCCCTTCCTATACGCAGACTACACAGGGGCGTAGGGCACCACCAGCGCATGCATGGTGGTCACACGGGCTCACTGAGCGCCCCCAAAGATGCCGAGCGAGAGAGCAAGCCAGGGAAGAGAGAGAGAGAGAGGGGAATCTGTAATATGACACTGTGCATCACTGGAGTCCGACAACCAATCACAGAGCAGGAGTCCGAAGCAACACAAGGAAATAAAATGAATATATTAAACGAGATGGAGCTCGAGCTTTTCTCCTGCATAAATAATACCAATAATAATAATAATGGTATAGATAATAACACGTTTATGCAGAGGGCAGCACAGTTGGGTCACAGCACAAAGGTTACAGGTTCAAATCCACGTCTGGTCTTGGGATCTCCTCAGTTACTGCCTCCTCCCACAGAGCAGCAACAAGAAGTTTAAGAGAACATATTTAGTGACTCTAAATATATCAGTGTTGATGGTTGTTTGTCCCCATGTGACGACCCTGAGAGGAACCGTCGAAGAGTCCAGGGTGTACTCCGCCTATCGCCCAGTGTCAGATGGGATAGGCTCCAACCCCCCCCCCCCCCCCCCGCGACCACGAACAAGATTAACGGTGACAGAAAAATGATGGATTATAAGAATAATAACAATAAGTATAATAATCTCCTGCATAATATTCTGCAGATCCACTTTTTCCTGCTAAAGACACTCAGTGATGGACGGGTTGTTCTGACAGCTCTCTACCAGAACCGGTATTCGCTTGTTCAGCTATTTGTGCTGCAGCAGCTCTTCACAAGGATCAGAACATCCGAGACCCTGTTGCCAATTCACCGTCCTTGCTCAGACCAGTTTGGCAGGTT
Source organism: Lophius americanus (assembly GCA_037951165.1). NCBI lineage: Eukaryota > Metazoa > Chordata > Actinopteri > Lophiiformes > Lophiidae > Lophius > Lophius americanus. The sequence continues at coordinate 145,412 of JBBDHG010000212.1, read as the reverse complement.
CTTTCTACAGCGGACAGGGAACCCAACAAGACCTGCAGTTCTGGAGATGCTCTGATCCACTTTCTTAGCCACCAGCATTCTGCTCTTCTCAAAATTGCTCAGATCCTGACGCTTTCCCAATATTCCGGCTTCCAGGACCTCAACTTTGAAGAGAAAATGTTCACCCTGCTAGAAACATCCCACCTAACGACAGGTTCAAATGTAAACATTATTCTATGCAGCTGTCAGTGGTTATAATATTATGGCCGATGGATGTGTGGTTGCTGTGGAAACTGACTCTCTCCTCAAGGCAGTTACAGTATTGTACTTTTCCTGCTCCTGACCCGCCCTCCCCCTCTCTCCCTCCTTCTCTCTCCCACCTTCTCTCTCCGCTCACTCACTTTGGAGATTGTTTGTTTTTAATATCAGCTGTTTGCAGATGACAGTCGTCTGCGTCGTGCAGATAACAGTTGCGTGCATGCAGATGACAGTCGTCTGCGTCGTGCAGATCACAGTCGTCCGTTTGCAGATGACAGTCGTCTGCGTCGTGCAGATCACAGTCGTCCATTTGCAGATGACAGTCGTCTGCGTCGTGCAGATCACAGTCGTCCGTTTGCAGATAACTGTCGTCTGCGTCGTGCAGATCACAGTCATCCGTTTGCAGATGACAGTCGTCTGCGTCGTGCAGATCGCAGTCGTCCGTTTGCAGATAACTGTCGTCTGCGGCGTGCAGATCGCAGTCGTCCGTTTGCAGATGACAGTCGTCTGCGTCGTGCAGATCGCAGTCGTCCGTTTGCAGATGACAGTCGTCTGCGTCGTGCAGATCACAGTCGTCCGTTTGCAGATGACAGTCGTCTACGTGCAGCTAACCGACATCTGCATGCATATAAGTCTTCTGCATGCAGATTACAATCCTTTGCGTAAAGGTAACAGTCTTCTGCATGCAGATAGCATTTGTTTGCTTGCAGGTAAAAGTCGCCTGGAAGGAGAGACATTCTAAAAGAGGGCAGAGATCGCTGGTACTGCTGAGTTATTAGTGACGAGGGCATTGTGCTGAGCCGTCTGTCCTGTCATGAGTGGGTTAAACATCGCTCTGGCTCTAATGATGACTCCCTGGGGTGTTACACAGAAGACAGCCCACGAGATTCTGCAGGTGAACCTTTGATTACAGTCTAAACCCAAGCGTTTAAACACATTTCCAGGAACTGTGGCTCAATTTCCCACAACTCTAAATACAAACTGATACTTTGTCAAAGCACCAAACAAAATCTTCCTTCCGCCAACACGACCCACAGTTATTATAAATTCCCCCCACTCATCCAAGAGGCTTCTTCAGTTCTGACCCGAAACCCCGTAGGAGTCAGTTGAGGCTTTTTTATTTTTTATTTTGAAGGCCGGCTCACTTTGTTCTTGTTGAACAACAGCTAAAGGATGCAATCTGGTTTCAGGGATTTTGCAATGCTGTGGTCTGAAGGATATTTGAGTGAGAACATTGTGTTCTGCTGAGAGTTCAGCGGTTTGAATTCATCTTTTTCACACTTGAGCTTTGAGTTTTCAGAGTTTTCTACCATCTACCATCCAAATCATCTATATTTTAGGCCTTTAAGGTGTCCTAAGCATGACTTTGGAGGTAAAAACTGAATGATTTATGAAGCTGCGACAAGTCGCTTTTACCTTTTGTCTTATGGCCTTTATTAATTATTCAGGTCTGATTACAAATATTTGAGATAATCTCAATTATTATGTCCCTGAAAAGTTGGGAATATGTTGGAATTGTTATTGTTGTGAGCCGCGTCCGCCGCAGACCACCGATGTTAGCGCCATAACTCAAAATCCCTTTCATGGATCATTTTCAGCTTTTAAACGCACATAGACCCTAGTGAGAGGTAGAACTGGATTGATTTTGGCAAAGGGGGATTTTAAATTTTCAACACTAGGGGGAGCTTTAAACGTCAAAATGTTTTCGGGCCATGATTTCGCGACCAGTTTTCCAATTTCGTCCAGTTTTATGATTTATTATGATCCACTTCGGGGATTCTATCTCGTTTATATCGTATTCCAATCCCTAGGGGGAGCTGTATTCATGAAAGAACACTTTTTTGACATAACTTCTTATAAACTTTTTTCCAATTTAGGTCAATTTTGGGTGTATAGGAATCGACTGGAGGAGTTAAACCTTGTTTGTATTAAAACTTTACTCTGAAAGTTCATATTTTGACCACTAGGGCGAGCATTCTGTCCGGAGGAGGCGGTGTGTAAAATCAAAGATAAAACTTCAAGAGCTGCTCATTAAACTGTGTATTTATATTGTTTAACTGTGATCAGACTGACCACGTTTCAGTCCTACAATAACGTTAGCATCACCTTTGTGCCATAACATTATAACCGCTGTCATTGATTATCTGCTGAGAGTGGCGCCTGTCAGAGGGTGGGATGAATCAGGCACTAACCCAAGTTGATTTGTTAGAAACAGGTAAAATAGGTAAGGTCGAGGATCTCACAGTGTTTAAATCTTTGTCCAAAACGCACCTTTCTTCCCTGGCTTTTAATTCATGTTGAGCCTTGACACTTCCCTTCACAGGAAAAACAGAAATATCAAAAAAGACATTTTTTATCTAGGATATTATTTATTTAATTAATCAATAATGTTTCAGAATAGAAAAAATGTTTCAAGAGAATATATTTGGCTGTCTCTTAGGCAGATATTGCAGCTAATATTGAGCCTTTTGAACCAATAAGAAGGTGCAACAATGGTTTGGATTACATCCCAGCAGAGGAACAGGATTGTTCCCCTTACTTTAAGAATAAGCTAATTTATATTTTCTCTTAATTCTTAACCTTGGATGAAGGTTCTTGCATAAATATTTTATATTGCTTATAATTAGCTAAGCTTGCTCAGATTTGAGCATTTTTTTCTCGTTTGAAGGCTCGTTGTTTTAAGAAGAATTTTATTTCCCCATTTGTAGATTTTATTTGCTGATAATAGAATTTGAATATAATTAAAGAATATTTGGCTTCTTTCTAGTATCGCTGTTCAATCAGCTCATTTTAGTTGTTCATTGAAATGCTTTTTTCCTTTCTTTAATTCTTTTATCTTACTTTGTTTTATCTTATTTGTCTTTTTTCTCCTTTGGTTTGTTTTTAAATATTTATCTTCTTGTCTGTTGAGCACCATAGTCGACTCATTGTGGTTTATTTAAACGTGCTCAAGGAATAAACCTCGACTTGATTTGATCCCAGCCCCTTTGATACGGGTCGAAACGTGACGGCTAGATAACTGGGTCAGTGCATCTCCAGAACTGCAGAACGTATTAAATGTCCAAAGGGGTCCAAAGAAGGACAACTGGTGAATTGGTGATACGCTCATGGGCGACCGAAGCGTTCGGCACGAAGGTCGTTCCCCAAGAGGATCTACAGTCGTATTAATGGCCGAGCAAGTTAATGCTGGTTCTGAGCGGAAGGTACCAGAACCCAGATCCTTCTCAGAGATGTGTTTTAGACAAAATGGGTCCTTCACAATATAATGCAGGTGGTCGTAATGTTATGGCTGATTAGTGTATGTATACTGGATCAATCCCTCTTGATGAATCCATAAATACGAAACAGATAAATGTGAATTAATACTAAATTGTTCTTAATGATCTTAACAGTTCTGGTCAGTCTTACACTGTGATTTAAATTTGCAAAAAAAAAAAAAATTCTTAAGACTGATTTTTTTTTAAATTGCATCGTAAAAAATTCTCCAATTCAACTTTTCACGGCCTGCCGAAATCTGTTTTGGTGTCACTACTTGGTGTCTTTAAGCGTTTGAAAAGCAGGTGAGTGTCACTTCTGAGGCGGGATGTTTGTCAAAGACGCTCCTTGGAGCAGAAGAGGGAGAGCGGTTACCGTGGGAACGCTGTGTTTGCTCTCCTGTGAAGAACTCTGTGGGCGAGAGACGGAACGGAGAGTCGGAGAGAAGCGGAGAGAGGAGATGGTAGGAGAAAGGGTGAGAGACACCAGCAGGACAGAATGACGACTTCTCGGGGATGAAGAGGACGTGTGACGGGTCGTCTTCCATTCTTAAAGTGGAGACGGATCGTTTCCCGCTTTACCAACCAGATCTTTCAGACTTTGCAGAACTTCTTCTTGAACGCCTCCCCATCCGTCTCCTGTACGGCATCCAACACAAAGTTTCATTCTTCATCCGGGTGACTCTTCAAACCTCCCCTACACACCGCACTCGCTCGCGTGCACGCCGTCTCCCAGCATGCAGCAGGTACCCGGTGAACGTAGTTGAGTCATAACTGTAATTTTTGCCCCTCCTCTGTCAGCGCTCTCGCCTGGCACTCAACGCCAAGTCGCCCACGCAGAGGCAGCCCGCGCTGTTGCCAAGCAGCAGGAGACTCAAGCTCGCGGTGGAAACTGCAGTGCGTGTCGCTCGTCAAACACGTCTCCGTCAGCGGGAGTAGGGCAGGACGCCCGGCAGGAAAAAGAAGGTTAAAAAGAAGCTTAAAAACGTAATCTGAAGCGGCTCTTACCGCCGCTGACACGTGATGGAGGGGTTTTACCCCCCAGAGATGCCACGCGGGTGGAGGCGCAGTCACGTGATCGCTGCCTCCATCAACACATCGACAGACCCCGCCTTCATCTATACATAGACGGACCCTCACAGGAAACGACGACTCCCCTTTCCTACCCTCCTTCCCTCCGTTCCTCCTCTCTTGATTATTTTCACCCTTGCCCTCCTCCGTTTTCAACCTCTCCCACTCCGGTGGATCTCGCTCTCCTCCCACTCAGCGCTCTGCCTCCAGCCGCTGTCGACGCTCTGCTTTAAATACTCGCCACTTCTCCCAATAACAGCAATAACGTCTCTCTCCGCCGAGGCCTGGACTTTCTCGCTCCTGTTATTCATATATTTCCATCCGCCGCACATCTTGACCTTTTATCCCTGCTAATGACTAAAGTGCGGCGGCCGTAGGTGGAGGAAGACGATGATCGGAACGTTGCACTGTTTCATTATGACACCTTAAGTTCAGGTATTACTTCTCCTGACGGGAGGGAAACGGAGCCTGACACGGTTTCATGGATGCTCTAACAGGAGGCATCAGTTTCCGCTGGTAAAATACAAACCTTGGCTCGACGAGAGCGCGGAGAGGCGGTGTGTACAAACACGGCTCAGGCTTACATAACCGCATCTCCGCCTCTCCTCGCGTCTCCATCCAAAGCTGGGAAGGTCAGAGGGTTCAGTTTTGTTTGAGAACGTTGCCTGAGACTCCCACCGAGGTGACGACTTGTAGCTTCTCCATAAATAGGAAGGATAAAATCCACTCTTCTTCCACTAATCTGCAGTTTTTTTTAACAGCGTTCCGCCTACGTGATTATATCCTTAAACCTAAAACCTTGTTTTTATTAGTTGTATTTCATTATTTTTTATGCTTTGTTCTTTCATTTCTGTGAAAAGTGACAAATAAATGTATTATTATTATAATTATTATAATCAGACACTCATTTTTACCCTCATTTTTCTCTATTGTTCATATTATCAAACAATCCCATTAAAACCATCATCGCTTTATTTCATCTTTCCACGTTTCCGACTTCTCTTACTGCGTCATTTCCAAGAGGAAACGAATCTCCAAGATAAAAACGCCAGGATTCTTCTGTGGCCCGCCCGAACCCATTTCCAACATTTGGATCAACATCTAACACTAAGATGGGTCACTCCCTTATAATTTAATATTTGTCTAAAGACCACATCTTGTCGTCTTGACAAAAAAAATAAAATTTAGCTGTGGTTGCCAGAATTTTACCGTAAAAAATATGATGACGATGTGCAAAATATTACAACAAAGAACCGTAAAAACAGATATAATGTAAACTTTTTAATTGTTACAAACCCAATTCTATAAACTAATAGTTATTTATATGAATTTTAGACTTATTCTCATCATTTTTCATTGAAAAACTTTGTTTTTTGCTGCCCTAAGAGGCAAAAAGTTCCTCTTTAATCACAACTTTGACACATAATCAACTTTTAAGGTGATGGACTGAACCTGTTGTTTTTATTTTTCTCACACCCAGAGGCAATGCTCCTTGTTTGGGGTCGTATTTCTGTGAACCTGGTGAACGTAGGTCTCGTAGTCACAGATTTCAGGTCGTTTCCAGCAGCTCCGGTCCATCTGGGACATTTCTGGCCCTTAATCTCGCTCTGCTATGTTCAATGAAATGTCCTTCACTGATTCTGTCTGCTCTTTGGTGCTGAGCAAAGAGTGGATAATGGATTATAAGAGCCTGCTGCAGCAGAAAAAGGGTGGTGTGAAAGTAAGGAGAGTCCATCACAGCCAATTAATGAGGTATTTTTATATCAACCCGATGCTTTAAGCTGATTTCTGCTTTTACAAAAAAGAAGCATAAAATCTGAAAATTGACAAATGTATGCAGATTGTGTTTCTGTCGTTTCACTAATCGGTGATGTTCTATTAGAGACAGTGCAGGTGGAGGGAGGTTTTTTATTTGCACTGACTCGTTGTTGAAAGAGACTCACAGTAGTCCGATTACAATATGAATCTGAAGCTGATTATTTCCCCAAGAAGGGAATCTTATGGAATCGTCATCACCGCCGCAGATCCTTCGTCTTCACGTTATTACTCAAAAACTGTTTAATGCATCATTTGCAAACTTTATACCAACACTGATCCTTGTGGGAGGAAGAACTGGATCGACTTTGGGAAAGGTCAGTTGAATATTTCCGCCAGCAGGGGGGTCCTTATTTACAAAATCAGCCGTTGGGACCAGTGGCGTGGGCATTTTGTCCAAATTGGGTGAATATGAATCGACTCTTCCTAAAGCCAAAGTTAATCACCTGGGCTTGAATTTGTGAGACTGAAACACATTTCAGTTCATGTTCATTTGAAGATGAGCATTGCCGCGTTTGCAGAACTATTTAAACCCATTATGATGGAAAACAAACGTCTCCGTTCGACGTAAACAGCTTCTTCAGATTTCATTGAATTGACAAGAATGGATTCATCACAGCGAATTGTTTCATAGTGAGACCTCTTGTAGCAAATGAATCCTTTAACTCTGGTGATTTAAGCCTCTAATAACCTTCGGTTTCCGTGATGCAACGCGCCGGGTCACCTCGTTTCACACAGCTGGACACTAAAAAAGAAAAAGGCTTGTGATCTGCTTAAGTGCCTGAATATCAGACTTCCCCTCTCAAACTCTCTCTGCCGTATCTTTCCTCCTCTTCCTCCCGGAGAGCCTTCCCGGGCCTAAGTGACGGGGACTGTGTGTCCTTGTCGGCAGCTGGCTCCACTGAACCAGCCATTTACATGCTAATCTCAACCAGAGCACTCCCGATCCGCAGATGGAACATCTCCTAATTCCTGCCGGAGTGGAGTGGAAGGGGCGGCGGAGAGGCTTTTGTGCGCTCTGCTGCACTTGTGCATGCATTACAGGAAGTGGTTTCTCATTTCTGTACTGGATGATCCACTACAGAACCCAACAATAAACCTTTACAGAGCTTTACATAATCCGTCTGAACGCTTCCATTTTAACAGCTGCGTCTTCAAGAACTTCTACATGCGTCTGTAACTTTGAACTCCAGCTGACATTCAGACAAATGTGTGACTCAACCATCCATCAGTCCCTCGTTAATGAAGATGGATGCAGAAAACTTGTTCTTCCGAGCTCAGTTATAGAACCAGACAGATGTCCTTGTTTTCCATGAGAAGCCCCGCCCCCTCCTAATTAGTAAAATATAAACTGTTATAGTGAAATAATATAGATGAAAGGTTGAGTCAGTCAATTTTGGACAAAATTGGAAAAACAGGTTTGAAGGAATTTCCAGAAAAACATTGTTTTTCGTAAAAAATAAAAAAAATAAAAGCCTACTCATTAAAATAATAACTATTAGAGTGAAACACGAGAAGCTAGATCTCCTCATGTCGATTTTTAAACACCATATTTGGACTAAATCTGGACCAAGGGTTGTGAAAACATGGTCGGAAAACATTGTTTTTGGTTAATAAAGAATAAATGCTCCTTCTAGCGATAAAATATAAACTTCTAGAGGAAATTAGGATGTATATAAAAGATAAATCTCTTTGTGTCGATTCATATGCACCATATTTGGACCGGATTGGACCAACGGATGAGAAATAAATGTCTGAAAACTGAAAACTTTTTTGAGATATCATGTTGTATTATTCTGCCTCCTAGTGCTGGAATAATAAAACTGACCTTTCCCCAAATCAATCCAGTTCTTCCTCACACTAAGGTTTATGGGGTCATACAATTTAAAAACTGTCCTTTTATTTGTTTTTGAGTTACGGCGTAATCAGGAGTTTGAATGTTCTGACCGTGTCGTTGTGGGTTGAAAAATATACAGAACCTTTGAAAACAGACATTTAGAAAGTGTTTTTTGACAGACGGAGAAAGACGGGAGACTCAGAACGTAACGTGAGTTCTGAAAAAAACCCACAAGGCCAAACATATCCAAGATCATAAATATAAAAATGGTGAAGATTCACTAAGTAGAGGATATAAATTGAAAAGAGTGAGATGGCAGAAAATCCATTTATCAGTCAATAAATATAAAAAGAGGATGGAAATGCTAGACGAGTAAAAAGACAATAACACGTCATAAAATAAAACCAGTAAGACTGAAGGGAAGAGAAATACAAGATAGGAATGAATGGAAATACAAGATGAAATACATTTCAAAATAAAAGCATTAAAACAAAAAGACAAGTAACAATTAAAGATGGCGGCTTCCAAAACGTCTAAAATGAATAGAACATTAATATTAATGATCAATAACTAATGAAATAATTCATTTGGGTCGTGTTATCAGGTTTTTTTATATAGCCGTGAAAATGAGCTTAAGTGATCGTCAAAAATCTTCAAATCAAGTCTAAGACCGACAAGGATCCACTGTAAGGAATCAAAGACGGTGCTGATGTGACTCTACTGTTAAAAGCAGTAAGAAGACTCGCTGCTGCTCTCAGAAACAGTTGGAGGCGAGAGAGTGATTCATGATTTATAGCAGGAAGGGGGGAGTTGCAGTCCTCTGGTCCAAAGGAGATGATAGATGAATGGCTTTTGAATTTGGCGACGGTTCATAACTGAAGGAAGCAGGACTGGAAACTTTTCCATGTGTTGATCAGAGCGAGATTTGAATCAAATGTGGTCGTCTGGCGGCTGGCTTCCTGTCGGAGGACGATGGACTGAGGTGAACTTCCGTGCGGCTGATGGTGGTTAGATTTTTGATCTGTTGATTTGAAGTCTGTTCGGTGCGATCCGGTGGTTGAAATCAGCGAGAAAGCCAGTCTCAGAGGAGCAAACGTGTGTCGTCAGCGTAACATGATGACACTGGATGATCTGACCTGTATAAAGACAATAAAAGCTAACCGAAGAGTCAACCTTGCGGGACGCCACGGTAGAATCGCGTGATGGAGGATTAGTAGTTACCTATGGTGACCGAGAATGTTCCGTCTAAATGATAAGGATGTTAAAATATGTTTATCACTCTTCTAGCTCTGTATTAAATGTGTCATTCCTTGTTTATCGTTTACTCTATGACTCTATATCTACGGTGGCCCGCCGAGGCAAACCTGCTGCAACTCAAGAAAACACCTGCAAATAAACAAAAACACAAGCAAATTTAGAAGAGAGAAAAAAAGCGTCATCAATTTGACAAAAACACGTTGCAAAATCCACAACACAAAGGAAGTGTTTCCAGGGGACACTTGAGGTGATGCACCAAACGATGCACTTTTTTAATGCTTCGGTTCGAGAAGAGAGCCGATGTAATACACAAACATTTCATGTGTTGTTTTCATCCACATTTTTCCACAATAAATACTATAAACATCACTATAAACATGTTTATAATGACCGTCACTGTTGTTTACACAGTGAACAATAGTGATAATCACTATTAAAGAAATATTTTTTATTTTATATTTTTATTATATACAATTGAAAATGTTTGCTCTATTCTTCATATGAAGCATTAAAAGTGCATCACTTTTACGTAAGTGTCCGGTGGAAAAGTACATTTGTTGTTGATGAAGCTGTTGTTGTTGTTGTTTCGTCTCTACTCAAATCTGTTTTTCTGAAGCTGCGGCGCTCTCACCCCTGCGGGCCACCGTACCTGTCGCTCTCGACGTGCAGCATCATATCAGTGCTGTCTGTCTCTCTTGCTGCTTTGCCGCTGACTGTGTGTCTGTCTGTTTCTCTGCTTTCTCCATGCCTCTTTGTGTGTGTGTGTGTGTCTGTGTCTTTGTGTGCGTCGGCCATTTCTGCTACTTCCTGTCAGTGTGTCGGGGCAGCCCAGCTCGGCGCCCGCCACTCCTACGAGCGCCTATGCCGCTGTGTTCCCCACCAGTCTGACTGTTCACAGCTTCGTCAGTCTCCATCAATACTGCTGCCTCTCCGCTGACAAAAGCTTACAGCAGGACGACAGGTAAGAGTCCCTGCCGGCTCTGAGCCCAGCGACGAAGACAATAAAAGCCTCGTAGGAAACCATGCAACAACCCCGAAGCTTCCCAACCCATTCCGTGAAATCTTGACTCTAACCATCACTTGCTTTGCATTTCATCCACGCCTGCTCTCCTGATCCGACTCCCTGCATAGGGTGGCCATTTTTATCTCACCAACAAGGTGGAAGCTTTAACGGATTTGGTTTTATTACAGCTGGCGCTACGGACAAAATCGAAAATGAGGTTATTTATTTTCACTTCCAATGTCATAAATTTGGTTCAAGGCAGAGGATATTTTCATTTTAACAGATCAGAACACATCACACACGACCAACCAGCCTCGTCACGTCCACCGTAGCCCTTCAAAATAAAAGCACTTAAGAAATCATTACTCAGTATGATTTTTAAACTTTAAAGGGAAAAAAATCGGAATCGGACAGAATCAGTATCGCCCGGTCAGACCTTATAAAAATAGGTGACCCGCAAAAAAAATCACAATCGGTGCGTCTCTACTTATTATAGATGATCTTAATATTGCCCGATATTGACATGAAAACATCTACAAACTGTTCCTTCAAAACACTTTTATTCAAGTTCCTCGCCAAATACTACATTTTTCACAATCATACTTGCGACACCTCTTGACGACGATCGCCCGAAGCTGGTTGTTACTGAATAGACATTGAATGCATCATGCAGTGTATCTCAATGCGACGTTCTGCTGACAGCTACGTAAGCGAGCGCTACTGCCGACGTCAGCAGGAAACAGTTGTGTGATCTGATTAGTTGTTCACACTTGAGCATGATCAAAGTCGCTGGTTGGAAGGCCACCTTATTTTTCTGCACCCCCCCCCCACCCCCCTTCCCCGGTTCTAACTAAGAACCAGTGCATCAATCTCCGACCCACTTGTGCATAACATCCTGAGTTAAAAGCCCGTGCCTGCTTGAATCTTCCTCCCCTCCCTTCTCCTCCACCTGACTCAGACACATCCATCCGTCCACGCTCCACCACTGCCATCTAGTGGTACCAGCCAGCTGTGGCATGTTCACGCCACAGTCGGCATGTGGTCCACTCCATTTTTAATCAGAACGCCTGCTGCTTCCAGGATGTTTCCAGCTTCCACCTGTTTGCTTTGTCTTTAGTCTTCTTCTGCGTTTCATGCCGTTTTTACACTCTGTCCCACCCTCTCTCTCTCTCTCTCCCTCTCTCTCCCTCTCTCTCTCTCTCCCTCTCTCTCTCTCTCTCCCTCTCTCTCTCTCCCTCTCTCTCTCTCTCTCCCTCTCTCTCTCTCTCTCCCTCTCTCTCTCTCTCTCCCTCTCTCTCTCTCTCTCCCTCTGCCTCGTCTGTCTGCCTCTCCGTGCTTCTGTCTACGTTTTGACCCATTCCATTCTAAGGCTGCTGAGCGAGGACGAGGGCGCCCATCAGTTCTGTTGTGCCGCCTCGGGCTCCAGTAGCCCCTCCTCCCGCTGAGCCCAGGTGTGACCGACTTCACGGCGTCTCACTCGCCTCATTACCTGTGGAAAAAAAAAAAAACTATTGCACTTCATGCTGGTAGAAAAGAGAATCCTTGTTGTGCACCAAAAGCGTGACCCAGGTCGTATCCTGTGAAACAGTTGATGTTTTCTTCTCTCTGTCTGTCTTATGTCTTATTCATATCGAGCTGTCGGACAGGTGTGTGTCATCATCGTCAGCTCATAACTGACCCGCTCACGTTGGTCCCGGACCCACTAGTGGAGTCGTGTCGCTTTAAATGTGATCAGTAGTTATGGAGGATGAAAAAAATGACAAAAAGATAAATAAATAAATAAATGTGGAGATAGGTAGATAGATACAAAGATGCAGAAATGAACAAATAAATTAATAAATAAATCTTTTAATTGAAAAGGGTTTCATTCAATTATTCTGTGTTCATTCATTTATTCATTTTCATATTTCTAAATGTATTTATTTCCGTATTTATTCATATATTCATTTCAACATTTATCTATTTATTCATTGTTAAATGTATAACTACGTTTCCTTATTGATTTATTTCTGTATTTTTTCATTTATTGGTTTATTTCTACATTCCTCTATTTATTCATTGATTTTTTTTCTGTATTGTTACATTTATTTCTTTATTTCTTTGTCCATATGCTAATGAAATAAATAATAAATAAATCTAGAAATATATTTAATGAAGGAATTAATAAATAAATACAAAAATAACTGAATAAATTAATGAATACATAAAAATAAAATAATTTAATGGAGACATTTACAATGACAAGATGTATTTAATCATTAGTTAATTTCTGAATGTTTGTATATCTTTCCTCACTGATGTGCTTATTTATTCATATCTTCTTTTATTTATCCTTTTTTCACGTTTGATCCTCCATAATCCTCAACCATTAGTTGTTTAGTGCAAATCTCTGTAGCGTCGTGTCTCCAGCTGTTATGTTTCACCTGCCAGCCTCCGATCCGATACGATGTGAAGATTTTAATCCTTTGCAGTTTCTTCATCATGTTCTACTGATTTATATCCATCCCATCTACTGTACCTTTAAATACGTCAGGTCTGGTCTGAACTAAATAAAGATTACTAGAAGTGTCTGTAGGTGGAATAAGTGATGCTCTAATTGTTTTTGGGTGTTTTTTCACAGTCGTTTTTGAATGTTTCTCGTACTCACTCACTCACTCACTCACTCAATTCGATTGCAAGTCGTGCAATAATCGTGCGGAGCACTCAATCCCCGAATTTAATGATCTCTCCGTGCAAAAGACACAGTTTGTAAACCGTTATTATGGAGTAATCTGATTAGTGTGTTGCTGTGAGAACCTGGTGTCTCTACTGTCGTGAGAAAAAAAAAAGAAAATCAGCCATAACTTTTCAAAAAAATTCCAAACATACCAGTGAGTGGTCAAACTTTTGCAGTTGTTATTTCTCGTGACGTTTATTATCATAAAAAACTTAGCGCTGAAAAGCCCCTAATCCCCTGCGTTGTGCAATCTATCCCCCTGACGGAACTCCTCAAATTAAATATGACTCATTAAGTTGATTTGTCATTATGTACGTATTATTTTACGTAATTTTGTATAGAATTAAAAAAGAAAACTTAAAACTCTAGTTATTTTCTAACAAAAATTTGTTTTTTTTCTTTTACTGTACATCCAAACCAATCAACCCAAAACACAAATACCGCTTGACCTTTTTGCTGCCCAAACAGCTCGGCGATGTGGGATTTTACAACTTTCTCTCCGAACCAACACATCAACTTCAGCATTAAAGGTCCAGTCTGTAAAGAAAAAGTGCCAACTAGTGGTAAAGTTCCAGATAACAACTTAATTCCAAGCCTCCTTCCAAGTTGAATCCCTGGGGTGGACACCGGACCCCTCCATCTACCTCTAAACGCTTCAGGAATAGTCATGTTTGCTTTTACGGCGGAGTTTTGCACTCCATTGCTTTTTCTTGTTCAAAATAATGATAATAACAATGATCCGGCATTTTTCAAAACGCAAAACAGTTTTCCAGTAACAACTTAAAAATAGGGAATCCCTCTCCAGACCCATCGTCTTGTTTGTCCCTCCAGGCTGCTGTACAAACAGGACATGAAAGTGGCGCCTCTCTTATATGGAGATTTTAAAAAAAAAGGCTTTATCCAAACTAGCATGAAACATATATATTTTCAGTTCATGAATTTTATATTCAGTAGCGTTATTCTGAATTTACCCTTCAGTGGTTATAATGTTATGGCTGATCAGTGTATATTATATTTACATATCAAAAAACTAGAAATTTTCTATTGCATTATACATTGTTTTTTTTTTTCTACTAATTATTTCTAATTTTGAGGATCCCTATTATTTAATCCATTCAACATGTTTCTACACACTACCCATAAGTCCTTGCTTTCACCTGCATTCATGTCAAGTGTACAAACATGAAGGTGAACCTTTTGTGGCTCCCTTTATACCTTTTACCTGAAACGCCGGGCAATAAAAGCGAAATAGAAGCAACACATTTCTTATTTTACCTCCTCTCAACTTTCTTCAATAAACAAAATTCACTTCTCCCGTGTGTCTGGGTCTGTTTTTAAATGTCTCTGCGTTCTGACGTGTCTTCTGTGATTTACGTCCATGTGTGTCGGTGAGCTGACATGAGGAGAGGGTGGGGCGAAGGGAAAAAAAATGGGCAGGGTGAGAGACTGACGTTCACGACTGACGAAAGACTGAAGAATGTGGCCAGTGGAGCTCTTCAGGGCGAGCGAGAGCCACAATGGAAGTGAGTGTATGAGAGAGAGAGAGAGAGAGAGAGAGAGGGTGTGTGTGTTTTTACTCTGCTCCGTCAGTGTGCGATCGTTCACTGACAGCAGCAGCATGGTAAGAAAGCAACTTTTTTTTAGAACTTTTTGGTCTTATGAATCACAAACTGGTGAATGTTTCAGCACCACTGAGGGATGATGTCACAGCAGTGACATCATCACCTAAGGCGGTGATGTACTGGTAATGATATGGCTGATACTTCAGATCACCAATCTGTGTGCCGCGTTTCTGCTAAAATTAGTCAAATAATCAAAGACCGGGTCAATTTTGAAAGGATAATTGGTGTCGGCTGGATTGTTGAGAGGCTTTTTCTACATCCTGTTATAAGTTTTTGACAGAAATGAATTACTGAGTGGGAAACATCCGTGTGAACATGCTAGCATGTTCAGATGTCACATCCCATACTTGTCAAAGTCTGGATCACCTGGCTGTCAGTCGGGTCCTCCTGAGAAAATGCCGACTCAGCATACAGCAGAGTTGAACAGTTCTTGGAACTTCAATCATTTTCTTGAACAGTTCTAGAAGGATTTGTCACATCAGTCTGAATTACTTCAAGTGTTAAAGGACATTCCAGAATTATTGGAACCCTTTTAAAAATGAAATGCATAAAATGTCTTTATTGTCTTATTCAAATTCTCCACAAAAATCCCACCTCGAAATCAAGTATGGAATTAAAAGAGATATTACATTCTTAACTTAAACTTCTTTTGCCTCAATAACAGCCTGAGTCTCCTCCTGTAGTCCATACAGAACCTCTGCAGCTCCTTCAGGTTCTGAGGTCCACGCTGGTGGACTCTCCTCTGCAGCACATCCCACAGATGTTCTGTGGGGTTTAGGTCAGGTGACTGGGATGGACACGGCAGAACCTTTATTCTGTGACCTCTGAACTAGTCTTGGTTGATGTTGAGGTGATCTTCAGATCATTGTTCTGCTGGAAGGTCCAACCACGACCCACTTTGAGGTTCCTTACAGGCTTTTAGGTCTTCATCCAGTATCTGCTGGTGTTTGATGGAGTCCATGGAACCATGTCTTTAACAAGAGGTCCAGAACCTTTGGAAGAAAAACAGTCCCACAGCACCAGAGATCCACTACCAGACTTCACAGTGGGTAGGAGGGCCCTTTCTCTATCGCTTTCTTTCTTGCTACGTCACACCCATCTTAGATGTTTGTTACCAGAAAGCTCTACTTTACTTTCATCTGACCTCTGACCTTGTTCCATTGAAAGACAATTCTCGAGCTGGAATCCAGGACCTTTGGAAGAAAAACATTGGTCTCATCTGACCTCTGACCTTGTTCCAGTGAAAGTCCTATTTGTATTTGTCAAACTGTAGCAGCGTTAGCTTGTAGCAGCGTTAGCTTGTGTGTGGACGACAGCAGAGGCTTTTTTCTTGATACCCTCCCAAACAGCTGGTGTTGGTGTCAACACCATCTGATGGTGGTTAAGGAGACATTCTGACCCCAAGATTCAACTGACCTCTGACCTCTCTAGCTGGAGTCTTTGGAGAGTGTTTTGCCACTAGAACCATCGTCACAGTTTCAGTTTGCAGACGTATCCTCTTCCAGCCTGATTTTGAACTGCTGAGAGATGTTCTTGTCTCCATTGCCACAATTGTTCAGCTCCACAGCTTTTCTTTGCTCCTCGTTGCTGTTTTCTCTGGTCTTCATCATCGTGAAGAACCTCAGAGAGAATCAGGCCTGTGTCACCTCATATTTATACCCCAGTCAAACAGGAAGTACCTGTTCACCAATTCAGAGTTTCTTCTCCAACAGCTGAATCTAAAAATATAAAACAGGGCCGGATATATATCTATATATATATATATATATATGATTTATTTGTTTTGTAATTATTATAAAAAAGATGTTCAGTTCAAGGGGTTAGATTTTGGTGAATAATTTGAACTAAAGATCATGGATATTGACATTGCATCTTATTTGACTAAGAGGATGCCAATACTTCTGGAGGGTAACATATCTCATGCAGAGAAATATGCAGACAACAATTCTGTTTTACCCTAATTAGCATCAGTCAAATAAACAAACTCGTCTTCGTGGACTCTCTTCAAAGCAAAGGAAGACATAGCTGTCTAATAGTAGTTTATATTACTCCTTCTTTTTATGCAACGCTTATCTTTTAACTGTGTTGTGCTTCAGTGCCAAAAAAAACAAACAAAAAAAAAATTTGCCCCCAAGCTTTTATTTCTTAATTCACTACATGGATCCAACATGAGCTGGCGTTCCCAGATGATCCAACATGGAGCTCTGAACTAGAGGGACTGGGTCACAGAAAACTAGTGAACAGTGTGTGTGTGTGTGTGTGTGTGTGTGTGTGTGTGTGTGTGTTGTCAGAGCTTCAGATGTAGAAGTGGATGAAGAGTGTTGGCGGGGCAAGAATGCTGCGATCTCACGCATGAATGATTTCATTGTTTCTCTTCAGTCTGCCCATTGTGAGGAAGAAGGGATCACATGTGACAGAGATGAAGGGTGGATTTATTTTCAATGTGGGGAGCATTGATGGGAAAATATTATCACTTCAACAACATCCCATTTTAGAAAAAAAACAACCTTTGGGTCACTGGGGTGAGATGGGTGGAAAATGTGATCCGGGATTTGAACGTGAAGACGTTCAAGAAGATTTGAGGTAATTCCATACTGTAAAAAACAAATGTTTAGGCCCAACAAAAAAAAATTAAGCAACCGTTTGCAACAATCTTTTTGATTTGCCACAACTTCCTTTTTCAACAACAAACTATAGCAACATAAAATAATTAGATTTTCCTCTATATTGATATGAATGTTTCATTACTATCTCCTTCTTACCGATTAAGTAATGACATTTAAATACCTAAAATATCATTTTAAGCTAAGTTCCAGTCACTGTTTATCTGTTATTTTAATAAATTCAATTATTTCCATGTGACTAACTGATTGCAGTTAAATTACTGTCAAATTATACCGTTGAATTTAACATTTTAATCTATCATTTGCACAAAAACCTCTTATCAATCAAATTTTAAATACTTAATGAACACAAAAGAAAGCTGTTTTGTTTATTTACCAATTTGGTTTACTGGTAAACAAAAATGTTTTAAATACGTAGAATTCTAAGCATTTTGAAGTTTTCATTTATTTGATTTTACAATTTTAAGAATGTATATTACTATGACTATATATTATTATGACTATTATGAGTTTGAAAGGGAAGCGAAAAGTTACTGTAACAAAACATTACCAAGTTAATACAAATTAGAGTAAAATGTTAAGTTTTCACTATTCATTTGAATTCATTAGTTTGAATATTTGGGTTTTCAGTGTATTATATCGTCAAGGAGATTTTCCTCTCTAGCCCTTTAATTTATGCAAGGCTTATTTATTTATATAGCACATTTCAGCTACAGGGCAATTTAATCAAGAGCATTGTTACAAAGGGCAGAAGAAGACATGGAGACAGAAATGAGAGTAGTTTTTTTATGTATTAAAAAGCGGCATTAAATAAGAATGTTTGAAGCTTTGATTTAAAAGAATTGAGAGTTGGAGCGGTTCTGCAGCTTGCTGTTATGCACCAAATATTTTGTGCATAAAAACTGTATGCTGCTTCTCTATGTTCGGTGTTGACTCTGGGGACACAGAGCAGACCTGATCCTGATGACCTGAGAGGTCTGGATGTTTCAAAACACAGCGGAAGATCAGAGATGTATTTTGTGTGTTCAGTGGTTTTAGGACCAGATTTTGAAGTCAGATGGATTTTGAAATCAATTCTCTGAAAAAGGGAAGCCAGTGTAGAGACCTGTCAGATGCCGAATCTGAGTAGCAACCTGTAATAAAATATTATATAATAGAATAAAGCATGACATACTCTCTCTCTCATTATTGAGAAAACAACTAGGTTTTTAAGCCAATTTATTGAGTTACTATAACTCCACTTTTATCCTAAACAATCTAATGGATATATTTATTTTTAATATTAACACACAACATTCAGTAGGTTTAATTACAAACATTGAGTGGACTCAAATTTCCAATAATAATGCCAGCCACCTACAAAATTTGTGTAAATCAAATATATTAAAAAAATTTTTATCTCACATCCCTGACTTCATTAAAAAGGTTCCCTCAGGAACTGTTAGAGTGACGGTTTAGTTACAAGGTTAATGCAATTACTGGCATCTCTATGGCAAGCAACAGAGGTTAATCCCCAGCCTGTATGTCCTGCTGCGGGTTCGCTGGCACAGTGAGACCAACTGTTGCTCTACCATAACCACACACTCCCAAACACACTCTTTCTTGTAAATAATGCTTTGTGAGGACCGAGTAAAAAGACCCACAATGTGAGGACCAGGTGTTTTATGAGAACACTCATTCTGGACACTGTATGGAACCATCATGCTATGCATTGCCTTACATTGGGTGGACCATCAATAGTGTATGAGCATCCTCTACTTTTCTCCCCTTCACTAATCTCTTTCCCTCTTGTCGATTTCTGCCCACATCTTCTAACACCGTCAGCGGTTGCTCTCCTGTTTATTAGATTCCTGCCGTCTGCTTCAGGTCCAATTAAATGGTCGGGAATAACCCTCCTGAGCTGGTCTTTAGGGGGGAGCCTCAGGAGAGGAGCTCTCTCTGGCTCTGTAACGGGAATACAGGCTTTCTTAAATAAGTAATGAAGTGGAGGTGCCAGCTGCGACCACTCAAGTTTTATAGAATAAATCTTTTACACTGTTATATCATCCTCATCTTTTCTCTCAAACACTGCAAAATAAGAATTTGAAAAAATAAAATAAAAGTCTTTTTTTCCCCAGGAAATTTATCTTATTCTTTGTCTCAAAAGGAAAATAATCTTGTCAAGTAGTTTCAAATCAGAAAATGTATTTTAATTTAAGAAATTATAGCTGACTTTTCCTTAGTCAGATGTTCCAGCTAATATTGAGCTAGTTTGAACTATATGGTCCAACGATGGTTTGAGTAATTTTTTAGTAATTTTTTTATTTCTCTTTAAGATAAATTTTATAATAGTATAAGCCTTTGTATCCTAACTATTATCTTGGATGAAGGCATAGATCCTTAAAATCATTTTAAAAAATCATGAGAATAAATTTCAAACTTGTAACTTGACTGAAGCTGTTTATAATATGACCCAGTGAATACGTACGCTAAAGAGTAAGGGTCCAAGGATGGAGCTCTGGGGGACATCACAAGTCAATGCCAAGGCCAAGGAGGCAGGGAGGAGATTGCATTAATACAAGTCCTATTACATAAGTAGGATTTTTTTAGGCATATTAAAGTATGTGAGGACTTACTGAACAGAATTATGTAATTTGATACAACCAAAAAAAGGTTTTTAATAAGTTTTCTAAAAACATGCTTTAACAAAAGGTTGATCTAATCTAATTAAAATTGCCTATTTGTGATAAAAACTCTAAGTTTCATCATGAAATAACATTATACTGTCTGGTTATTACTGTTTAAAAATATACTTGACCATTTGATGGTAAATTTAGAGTGTGTAAGATATAAAATTAATAAATGCACCAAGCCGTAATATAAGCAAAAAAACTACTTTTTTTTTCTGGGTAAGGACATCATAGGGTTTACAAAAAAACAAAACATTAAGATTTTATTCTTCAAAACTATAACGGTTATTCCCACAATAACAGTTTAAGTTTTAGGTGAATTTTTCTCCATGTCAGATCTTATGATTGATATTGCACAGGCTAGAGTTTAGTCACAGGACCACAGAAGTCTTAGAGAGGAGAGGAGCTGACAAGTTGTCTGGAAAGTTTTCAAAAAACTTGCCATGAATCCCAAAATGCTCTTTCCACATGATACATTTTTACATCAAAGTGTAGGAAGATTTGTGCCTCTTCATTTAATAACAGTATGGAACCAAACAACCTTATCATTTGGACTGTAGAGGACCTAGAGCGCCAGATGGTCCCACAAAATGCTCCATTGACTTCCATTATAGGAAGTCTCAAATTCTCCATCTTGTATTGTAATGCTCTCTAAAGTCTATATTTCTTAGCTTTATCTTGGCAAGACTATTGTATTTGTCAATTTGTTCATCAACTTTTTTTGGGATTGCTGTTGTGTCATTATACGATCCGCGGTTTGTGTCAGAGCCTCGGTTGTTCAGAAGTTGTTTTTTGATCATTTTCCCGTGTGTGTTGCGTCACACACAGCTGAGTTGCATTACCTCATCAGTCAGTAATTTTAGAACATCAAGTAAAGCCAGCTCTATTTGGGTGTAGTCTGAGCTATATGGGTGTTGCCGCATGGCTCACTCACCTCACAGGTGAGCATTATTATGGCGCATTTATTGATTTCATAAAACCACAGCTCATTTGGTGAAGCATGTTTTCAAACAGGAAAATATCTGGCTTGAAAAGCGTCGTACTTCCTGGAAAGTAGTCAGTTTTAATTACATTAGCTCAACCTTTTGGTAAAGCATGTTTTTAGAAAGCTATTTGACCCTTATTAGACTTAAGTGTATCAGCCACATCAATTCTGTTAAGTAATTCTTCACATGCGTTAATTTGTAAAAATAAATAAATAAAATATCCTTTTTATCGAATAGGACTTTCTTAGTAGCAAAGGTTAATTGCTCCTCTGACCAGTTGTGTAAGCTGTGGCTCAATCCTTGGCTACTTACTTTATAGCATATACATGCTGCCACTGGCTCATATTATAAACAGGCTCGGTTACATTTTTCAAGGGGTTAATTATATGATTTCCCAAATTTATGACATGGGAACCGACGTCATCTGGAGTTTATAAGAGCCTGGATGTCTAATCAATCCGAGAAACAGGCCAGATATAGAGACCATTTTATGAAATCAGACTAACAGCTCGTGCTGAATGTATTTCTGATTTGTGTGACTCGTTCGAATGGAAATGCCATCTGCTCCTGCTGATGTTCACGGCGGGAGGTTGAGGCTGAAACCCTGTTTGTATGTACCTTCTGTGTTAAGGAGACCTGACGACGGAATTTCTCTGTTCACACTGTTTATACAATATATAATTACTATTTTTCAGTTAGAAGAAGATGATTTATATATTGAATGCTTCCAAGTACACACACAATATAATATCACTTGGAGGCATCATTAGTTGACTGTCATTCACAACCTGTAGAACATCTCCACACCCACCATAGTGATAACAGTCATGCATTGTCATGGCAACCACGTTTCTCATCCTCACAACTGCTTCACCACCCACAAAGGTCCCAAGGCAACGGTCACCAGGCAACCCCTCCCTCTTCTCGGCTTCTCTATTTAAGGAGCAGAAGAGGAGGAATAATAAATGATACGGCACAGAAGAAGAAAATATTTTCAAGAATAGACAGAGTTGTACACAACAACTTGTTGGTCATTATTAGATCTCTCAAAATGTGGGGGGAAAAGCATCATATCCTGCTAATGTGATTAACTCCATGTAAAGAGTATAGATATCAAAATATATATATATATATTAATATGCAGAGTTGCTGTCAGATATCAGCCCAGCTCTGCTGCGCTCCTCTGTATGGGTCTTTCTTTCTTTTTTTATTTATTGCTGCTTGTGTGTTACGCAACATAATGGAGCTGCCCTCTGTATTGTTGTTAGACTCAACAATGATTTAGCTGGGTCACGCAGGGCCTGAAGGTACAGGATGTCCTGCTGAAAATACCCTGTATTGTATAACATTTTCCCCTCAAAGTTTCTGAGTCATGGCATTTCAGTTTCATTAACCAAGTATAGCACCACAGGTCATTTACTCATTCCACACAAACACACAAACAAACACACACTCAATCACACACACACACACACAGGAAATCTCTGTGATCAAATGGAACAGTGAAAAATTAAGCAGGGAGGAAGTGGATGCTGACCCATCCAAAGCAAAAATGTTTCCTTTTTGTGCTGAGCAATTTGCGATAAAAAACAATTTATTAATAGAATAAAGATTCTTTTACCATTCTATGTGCTAAATGTAACAGTCCCACATGTCTGACCCTCTGTCTTAATTCTATGGCTTGTTATGGGGCAGGGTGCAGCGGACAGAAGGGGTGCGGCTTATTCAAGATCTCGGAAATGAAGGCAGGAGCTTGAGCATGCAGTTATTTTCACCAAATACGGACCGGGTAAATCTCTGGGACTGGAGTTTGACTGGACACCGGAGGATTTCTGGACATTTTTGAATCCTAATAGCTTCTTAGGTTACTGCTGTGCCTCTTTTTAAATGGGAATTATTCCATTTGATACCAGCCAAACCTTGTTGTTTGTTGTTTGCAACTTAGTGAAAGTTAGACTGAGAGTAGATGTTAAGTGCATGTGTCTCGCCTATGAGCAAAGCCTCATCCTGAAGTACCTGTCGCACACCTGCTGCTGACATAACCTGCTGTCCTCTTTCACTATTCTGGTATGTGGCAGTGGTATGTGACAGTTTAGCAGAGAATCCTAAAAATGTACCGACGTCGCTGTGTTTGTCACAGAAGAAGACACGGATAGAAAGACAGAAATTGAAAATTGCAGAGAGAAAATTAAGGCAGAAGAAGACATGAATACAAGAAGGCTTGGATGAATGCAGTAGTAAATTAAATTAATCCTCTGGACTCTATTAAGGAAGGAGCTAAAGACCTATATGCCTCGGAAGTAGACGCGAATGTTGTCAGATGCTACAAATTATACGTTTTTAAGATATAACCATGAGTTTCGGAAGGAGATGGTTATCTTCTCATCGCTGTAACAGCTACATGTAAGTCCTTACACAGTAACTCACTTGTTCATTCATTCAGTCACTCTCTATTTGCAAATCAAACTGTTGGGTGTACAATTTTGTCAAGCCCCTTATGACTCGTTCTAAAAGCTTCTGCTCCCTTTTATTCTCGTAGTGTGGAAGGGGAGTCCCAGTGTCCAGAGACAGGCCCCCGCAAAGACAGCTCATTCAGCAAGACGCCCTACCTGCGAGGCTCAGAGCGTTACACTGACAGCAACACCAGCAGCAGTGCACCCATCGGGTCCAGGGACCCTTCATGTGCGGCTGTCTCCAGTTCAGCCAGCCTGGCCTGGGCACTGCGATCACGCCACCAACCGGCCAGCCTGGCCCTCCGCAAGCAAGAGGAAGAAGAGAATAAGAGATGCAAGGGCCTTTCAGACAGCTATGAACTCTCGACAGATCTGCAGGATAAAAAGGTATGAGTGCTGGTGATTCCTAGAAGCCATGAGCGTGCACAAACGTTGTTAGTTAACCCTTTAATGTCTTCAGCCAGAAAAAACAAACAATGGAAAAGTTATTATCAACCAGACAGTAGAGCAGTACATTAAGTGGTTAATTAAGAGATTCCCTCCAGCTCCATCTCTTGAAAAAAAGAAAATAAGAAAGTAAATTTACAATATACATTTCATGTACTTACCCGAAATATGCTTAACACAATTATATTTAAGTGTACTTGACTTATACTGACAAGTATTAAGAAAATTGGACTAGAAGTATGTAAGTAATGACAATAAGTTCACTTAATGGAGGGGGCCGCTGTAGCCTAATGGGTAGAGGGGTCGTCTGCGAAACCTTAAGGTCGACATGTCAGCGGTACATGATGTTGGGTCCTAGCGCAAGAACCTGAACCCGAATTTCCCCCGTTGCTCACCGGAAATGCGTTAAAAGTAGAGAAATAATTTACAAGGTTATTTTTTAATCTAAAAGTGGCCTAATTCAGTCCCAAGTGGTATTATGATAGTACACTTGAAAAGGAACTGTCAGTAGTATAACATATAACATAAAGCGTACTTTGAAATTATTTTTGTTCACCTTTTGCCAGGTCGAGATGCTGGAGAGAAAGTATGGCGGCTCCTTTGTAAGTCGCAGGGCTGCTAGGACCATCCAGACGGCCTTCAGACAGTATCGCATGAATAAGAACTTTGAGCGTCTCAGAAGTTCTGCTTCAGAGAGTCGCATGACGCGTCGCATAATCCTGTCCAACATGAGGCTGCAATATTCCTTCGATGAACGCCAGCCACAGCAGCAGGTCCCGCCCCCGACAGGCTTCAGCCACAGCGTGGCCATCGGGCCTCCTCACGCCCCCGACACGGACCGCCCCGGAGACTACACCCATCTAGAGGACTCCTTCTCCAAACAGGTAAGACTTTCGTGTTTTTTTTATTTTTATTATTAGATCCCCAGGGATTGGGAATATAATGGAATCATCGTCACATCCACCGCAGATCCTTCGTGTTAACGCTAGGATCTGCGATAGCTCGAAAGCTGTGTCACGGATCATTTTTAAATTTAATACACACATAGGTTTTAGTGTGTCGGAAAAACTGGAGTGATTTTGGGAAAGGTAATTTGCAAATTTCCAACACTAGGGGGAGCTTTAGCAAAGGTTTTCAGGCCATAATTTCTCTAACTGTTTCCAAATCTAGTACATTGATATCCACTCTAAGAGATCTATCTCGTTAATATCATATTTTACTATAACAGTTCATATTTCATTCACTAGGGGGAGCTATTTTTTTAAATAAACTACACTATTTTTCAGACATTACTCCATTTTTAATTTTAGGAATTCACCCTTCAGGGGTATATCACAGGGGATTGATGCTATATATATATATATATATATATATATATATATATAGAGAGAGAGAGAGAGAGAGAGAGAGAGAGAGATAGATAGATAGATAGATAAAATGATTTGTCATGAATTGGGTGATGGACTGTCATTATTATCCTCAACCGCTTATTATGTTCAGGATTATAAACATTTGAAATGTAGCAGGTAAGCGTCTGATTGCTTATAAATTAATTGAATTCAATCAGACACTTATGGCACAGCACCGAATGCTTTAGTAAGCCATCGTTTTCAACTAAAAGTGTTTTTGCACTGATCAGAGGACGCTTGAAATTCAAAACAGATGCATTATTGAAAAATGTGTAAAAAAAACCCAACACAAATTAGAAGACATTTCTAGTCTTTGCAGGGATACCTGGTACCATCAGACTCTCAGCGCTCACTGCATGGCGGTCATATTAAAGTGCATATATTATAGAGATTATATTTTGTAGTTTAGAACAATAAAGCGTCACTTTCTGAAGTGCTGACCTACTCCTACACTTTGTCTTCCCTCAAGGTAAAATCCTTGGCTGACTCCATAGATGATGCCCTTACCTGCCGCGCAGGACGCGACGACTCCCAGGAGGGCTCCAGGGAGGGGGGCGGGATCAGTGAGGACTTTGGCGAGTGTGTGTGGAGCAGCAGCAGCAACCCCTCCTCCCAGAGGGGTTTGGGAGAACGAGCGAGAGGTGCGGGTGGAGGACTCAGTATGCATGGCGACAGCACCGCCACCTCCTACAGCGACGTCACTCTCTACATGGACGATGGCATGCCGTCATCGCCGTTGTCCCTGGACCGGGCACCCAGTAGCACGGACACAGAGTACTGGGGCCCCGGTGGTGGTGTTGGAGGGCGTGAGGACAGCAGGGACACCGAAGGAGGGGGCAGCAGTAACAGTCGGCGCAGCACGCCATGCACCGAGTGCAGGGACTACCGGTTAAGGGGGGCACATCTGCCGCTCCTAACTATCGAGCCCCCCAGCGACAGCTCAGTGGACATGAGTGACCGTTCAGATCGTGGCTCTCTGACCAGACAGCTGGTCTATGAGCAGGAGCCCACAGCGGGGGCCGGCTCCCCTCAGGGAACCCTCAAACATTCCCCCAACACCGCCACCCGCACTTCCTCCGCTGCCGCTGCCCAGGGTCAGACCCGGGCGACTGGCAGACCCATACCCACGCACATCCCTCACCAGGTCGCAGCACACCACCACCATCACCACCACCCTATCCACCACCATCAGTACCCAGACACGCCGTCGTCCTCCTCCTCGCCCCAGCAGCCCCCCACCACCCCTCTGTCATCCTCCTCTTCCACAGCTCTGCCCCCTGGTGGTCTGGAGCAGCCATGCTGCTCCGACGGGGACAACGACTCGCTCAACTCCACCACCAACTCCAACGAGACGGTCAACTGCAGCTCCGGCTCGTCGTCTCAGGACAGCCTCAGGGAGCCTCTTCCTAATCTGGGAAAGCAGACCTACCAGAGGGAAAGCCGCCACAGCTGGGACTCGCCGCCCTTCAACAGCGACGTGGTGCAGAGACGCCAGTACCGCATAGGGCTCAACCTCTACAACAAGTAAGACCCTCGCTGTTCTGGAAAGACCTGGCTCAGTTTCCGTTATCTCCATACTTTAAAACTTTAAGAATTTTCTTTTTGTCGTTGACTACAGGAAGCCGGAGAAAGGGATCCAGTATCTGATAGAGAGAGGTTTCGTTTCGGACACTCCAGTTGGGATCGCTCGCTTCATCCTGGAGAGGAAGGGACTCAGCCGGCAGATGATTGGAGAGTTTCTGGGGAACCGACAGAAACAATTCAATAAAGATGTTCTGGAGTGAGTATAGTGAACGCTCAGAAGCAGCAGGATGATAAAAATGTCGGCAAGAGGGTCCAAAAGCTTTGACAGATCCCAAAATTGTCAGATTAATATCAAAAGATATGAAATACTCCATAGTAATAAATTATTTAATATATAGTAATACTTATAATCAAATATATTAAAAAACGTGTGTCTGTGTTTCAGCTGTGTGGTGGATGAGATGGACTTCTCAGGTATGGACCTGGATGACGCTCTCAGGAAGTTTCAGGCTCAGATTAAAGTCCAAGGAGAAGCCCAGAAAGTGGAGCGGCTCATAGAGGCTTTCAGGTTCGTATGTATTTACCGTAGAGAAGGAGCTGAATCAGCGCTATCTCGAGTCCGGGGTCTGGACATTTACGTCAGAACATATTGTCTTCTGTTTCTCATGCAGTCAGAGATACTGTGTGTGTAATCCAACCCTGGTCCGACAGTTCCAGAATCCGGACACCATCTTCATCTTGGCTTTTGCCATAATCCTCCTCAACACCGACATGTACAGTCCCAATGTCAAAGCTGAGAGGAAAATGAAACTGGAGGATTTCATCAAGAACCTGAGAGGTGCTACCAAGCAGAAACATGATCCCTGACCTAATCTATTCATATCTTTTCATTTTGTCATTATGGGATTTTTGAACATTGCTTAGTCAAAATTTATTAGTATGCACTAGTTTAGTAAACGTGATAAAGTAGCGTTCAGGATGGCCGGCCATGACGGTTGATGGTTGCTGCCCCGCAGCAAGACAGTAGATCTCAGTAGTTTTTAACAACGTATTATTAAATATCTACTTCATGTCATAAAGTTGAGGCAAACCTGTCTTTTTCTAAGCAAAGTCAACTTAATCCAACCTACAGCGACACTGACTCACGCCGCCTGCTGGCCGAACAGAAGACGTTCCACCGAAATCTTTTTTCTTCCATGCGAAAATTAATATTCACAATATTAATGGAAGTGAGGGGAATTTAAAGATTTAATAAAATATATAACATGAAAAAAAAGGAAAAAGAATTCCTTAAAAAAGTTAAAATAACTTTAAAAAAAAAACAATTCTTAAAGAAAATTAAAGAAATTTAAAAAAAGAAAGAAACAAACACCTTATTACTGCCCTTTATTCAGATATAAACTTTAATTACACCTCCTTCCCACCACATTTCATGAAAACCCTTTTTGCAGCATGTGTGAGTGTGACCCTGCAGAAAACCGACTATCTAACTAGAAAACAGGTGAAAACTTAAACTACTGAAAAGAACTCCTCAAATAGTAATGCTTATATACCTATATATGGGATTTCAGACGGGATAGGGGTGCAGTCTAACTTTCAAACACATCTTGCAACGTTTGTGTGTGAAAGCTGTCAACTCTGGACCAAATCAATCATTCTTTTCTTCACACAGTACAATGTTACAGTTTTTGTTTTACTCATTTTCCTTACAAACCCTTTCTTTCCACGTCTCCAACCAAGGCGTAGACAACGGTCAGGATATACCCAGGGACCTGCTGGTTGGGATCTACCAGCGGATACAGAAATGGGAGCTGAGGACCAATGATGACCACGTGTCTCAAGTGCAGGCGGTGGAGAGGGTCATAGTGGGCAAGAAACCTGTGAGTAAATATATGTAGCAGGAACTTTTAACATGTATTCACTCAGATTGACTTTTCAGGATTTACATTACAGATATCAAAAAAACGTCATTTCGACTTTGTGGCTATTTCCGACATTTATTCATGATATCCGCCACGTCATTCTGTCTCGCCTGAAATCCCAGCCATCAGTGGGTCACAGGTATACTGTGTGCCGCTGGTGCCGGTCCGAAGCCCGGATGAATATGGAGGGCCGTGTTAGTAAGGTCATTCAACGTTAAACCAA
The DNA here is from genome assembly GCA_037951165.1 of Lophius americanus. Taxonomy (NCBI): domain Eukaryota; kingdom Metazoa; phylum Chordata; class Actinopteri; order Lophiiformes; family Lophiidae; genus Lophius; species Lophius americanus. The sequence goes on along the minus strand of JBBDHG010000212.1, from coordinate 116,343 downwards.
CCAAATTCCAAACCAGAGATGGACACAGATGATCCGCCGTGGCGACCCCTGGAGGGAACAGCAGAAAGACGAAGAAGAATTTTGCTTCATCAAAACTGTAGTTACTGATATCTGCAGCTTCATTTTGACTATTATGCCAATAAGTATTCAACCGCAGATTTTTGCAGGTGTTTGCAGTCACACCTGTAAATGCTTTCTATAAATTATGATAACGGTGACATTTTTTTCTGCATATAGTGAGAAATCTTCCACCATCTCAACCGTTTGCTCAGAATTCAAATGTAGATATCGACAATAAGTGAGTTTTGACTCGACAAAACGATGCTGCAGATATCAGTCATGAATAACCAGTGAAAAAATGTTAAAAGATGCATAAATGTAATTGAATAATCCAACATTGAAAGCTGTTTAAAATGTCCTCACAGCGGTGTGACGTGTATTTATCTCTCTGTAGGTGCTGTCCCTTCCCCATCGCCGGCTGGTGTGTTGCTGCCAGCTTTATGAGGTTCCAGACCCCAACAGACCTCAGAGGACAGGAGTCCACCAGCGCGAGGTCTTCCTCTTTAATGACCTTCTGGTGGTAAGACTCAGATGTTAAACCCCTCACACACACGTCAGACAAGAAGTATACTTTGATAACGCTACCATCTGACGAACATTCTCCATGTGTGTGCAACAGGTGACCAAAATCTTCCAGAAAAAGAAAACCTCAGTGACTTATAGTTTCAGACAATCGTTCCCTTTGGTGGAGATGCAGGTGCACATGTTCCAGAACTCATGTGAGACCTTCCCTCCTCCTCTTCTTCTTCCCAACGCTTTATTTAACATGACATCTTACCCTTAATCATTAAGGGCCTTGTTTGTTTGTTGTATTTTATTCTGCTTACATCTCTCCTAGACTACCCTCATGGCATCCGCTTGACGTCTGCGGTCCCTGGCGGGGAGAGGAAGGTTCTCATCGTCTTCATGGCGCCCAGTCAGCAGGACCGCACCCGGTTTGTGAGCGACCTCAGGGAAAGTGTGGCTGAAGTTCAAGAGATGGAGAAATACAGAGTTGAATGTAACTACTCCCCCTAGTGGTCATTATGAGTATGGTGGAGATGAAGATGTGTGCAGGTTCCAGCTATGGTGGTACGGAACCGTCTCCCCCTCACATTCCTTCCCCTCCATTGTGTGATTTAACAGCGGAGCTGGAGAAACAGAAAGGTGTGATGCGGCCCAGTCTGCTCACTGGGGGTGTGGTCGGAGGAGGCGTGGGCGGGAAGAGCGACGTCGTGAACGGCAGCCTGGGAAGGACAAGTTTTGATGACAGCTGCTCGGTGGGCGAGGGTCTCAAACGCACAGCGCTCAGCTCTTCTCTCAGGGACCTGTCGGAGTCAGGTGAGACCACGGCCTCTCAGGCACCAGAACTGTCAGGCTTAGCTGGGTCGGTCTGGTTGGGTGGCAGAGTTCCGGTTCTTCTTTCTTTCTTACTGGCATTTGGACACAGCCTGATGTAACTTTCTATCTTTAAATAAACACAAGTCTTCTTTTCAATCTTCCATCCTTTGCTAACCTGACTCTTCACGGTGGGATGTAGGGAAACGCGGTCGCAGGAACAGTGTTGGTTCTCTGGACAGTACCATGGAAGTAAGTCAGACCCGTTTGACCCGTACCTTTGAATGAACCTTCATGTCCCCTGACTGGTGCTTCCTGTTGACTGTGTGTGCGGCGTCCATTTGTGTCCGCTCTGACTTTCCTTGTGTGGCTTTGCATCATCATCACCCGAGCATGCGCTTGAACTTCAGACGAAAACGCTGTGCTGTGGAAAAGTATTGGATCCCTCCTGGTTTCCTCTCTCTTTTTAATGTTGATCTCTAACTAAACTTTGGACTAAGATATTCAAAAATAAAACGCATGAAATAACCAAAACATAACCCACCTAAACTTGAGTGCGAGGAAGAACTGTATTGATTTTGGGAAAGATCAGTTGCATCTTTCACGATTAGGGGGGTCTTTATCAACAATGGTTTCAGGTCAAAAGTTGTCAATTTCGCTTATTTAATATTCCCTCTCCCGGTGAATGATGTGTACGCGGTTCTGTCTGTAGGACCCAAAAGAGCCTGACCCGGTAGATCGGCCCTGAAGTTCTAAGAATATAAGGGTCCTGCTGGATCTGAGTGGTATGATTCTGGGATGAGACTCTGACATGAGCTGTAATAAGTAATAAACCCGTATATTCAAATAAGGACAACTGACACTCCTCGAGTTTATAACTCCTCATCAACTGATCTGAGGAAAAGGTTTTTCTTCATCGGTTTATATGAATCGATTTGAGGAGATGTATCTTGAATACGTGATATTTTACTCTAATAGTTCATATTTTATTCACGAGGGACGTTTTTGTTATGTAAAAAAACAGTTTTTCATTCATTTGTTGGTCCAAAATAGTCCAAATGTACCTCATCTGAACCACCTCAGTGAGATCTAACTTCTATTTGTCATACTTTAAAGTAATTGTTCATATTTAACTCACTAGGGGGAACTTTTTTCTGGCAAAAAAACACAGTTTTGTGACCTTTACTCCCCGACCACATGTCCCGTCAAGTCCAATTCATGTGGCTGATATGAATCCACACAAAATCTAGATCTAGAGATCAATCTTCTTTTTAGATTATTTCACTATAACAGCTTATATTTTACTCATTAGGGGAAGTTTTTGTGGGAAACACAGTTTCTGGTCCGTGGTAAAGTATTCCCAGCCCTGAACTTTAAGATCACCATTCATTGGACTTCCTCTGTAGAAGAACTTTCTTTCTGCGGGATCCATTTGCACTCAAGCTTTAGTTTACGTCCGATTTAATGACAGACGAGTCTTGCAGACTTTTCTCTCGTCAGTCTCTAGAATATTCAGTTCATTCACACGGGCCTCACTGTTCATGACCTCTGACCTTTGGGGACATGAAAGAGTCCTGCTGATCCCTGGATCTTAAGTAAAGTTTAGTATGAGGTACAAAAAGATACCAGGAGGGCATCCAATCCTTTTTCTCATTTTATGCATTACATGTGATGACCTCCAGAGAATCTTTCTAGAGAATGATGGCGCTTTATCTCCCCAGGGCTCCATCATTAGCAGCCCCCAGCCCCACCAGCGGTACCCGGTGCCGGCTTTAATGCCTGGCTGCTATGGAACAGAAGACTTCCGGCCTCATCGCCCCATCCTGAGCCCCGGAACGGGGATGGGGGGTGGGCCGGGGCAGCAACATACCACTGCTGGGACAGGAGTCGGGGGAGTCTCCAGCAGTGTAGAGAGAGCAGGAGCGGGAACCGTCCCTGGGGGGAGCAGCAGCAGCAGCACCAACAACAGCAGCTCCTTCCTGGGATCCATCTTCGGCAGCAAACGCGCCAAACCACCAGGGCCCATTATTCCACCGGGGCCACTCTTCCCCGCACCTGTGCCGCCACCGACTTCGGGAGGGCACCCTCCTCACTCCCCTTCATCCCTGTGCCAGATGGATGGTGGGCCTTCCAAGATCCAGGCACTGCACGCACAGTACTGTCACACGGGCAGCGTGCAGCCTCCACCACCATACTACCATCACCATCGCTACCACGTCCAAACTGTCCCTCCCCCTTTGCAAGGTATCCCCCCTTTTACCATGCAGAGAGGCCCGCATCCCTGTCGGCAAGCCCTTTGCCCCCCACACGCCCCGCACCCGCAGCTTGCCCACCTCTCCCAGCTTTCCCAGCATGGGCTTCCGGGTCGTTACGCCAACATGGTGGTGGGATGTCCCCCCCCCCTTTCTCCTCTCTCCCAACACTCCCAGAATCCTCAGTTCAACCTCTACCACGTGCAGCACACACACTCTATCAGAGGGGTCGGCGGCCCTGGTACCAAACTTCCGCTAACGTTGTCTCACTCCCACCCGCACCCCCACGCACACTCCCAAACCCACCCCGGACACGTACACACGCCCCACCCGGCCACCCACTCCACCCACCAGACGCACTTCATATTCGGCACCCTGCCACACAATCTGCCGTCCGCCTCCGTCAATGCGCATCACGCAGCCTCCGCCGGCCCGTATCTGCACCAGTACCCTCCTCTCTCTTCCATCCCCCCTCCCCCACCCCACTCCCCTTTACCCCCCCCTTCGTCCCCCCTTACCCCTCTTACCCCTCTCTCGCCCCACCCCCCCCAGCACCCCGGGCAGCCTCAGCAGGGTCCACAGGTGACAGGGGCTGGAGCAACAGGTACAGGGGGCAGCTCCAAATCCAAGCCTATCAACCGGATAAGCACCGTGGTGTGAACAGAACGTGGGGCCCCCGGGGTCAGAGGTCAGATAATGGAGCAGAGGAGGTCGGCAGAACTAGATCTAGGACCAAGTCTGCCAGGACGGAAGGTAACAGCAGCAGCGCCAGCGACAAGAGGAAACGCAGTTTGCTTCGTCTCTGTTACTTCCACCTCCGTTTTCCACACATGTAGGTCGGAGGTTTTAAAAAAAAAAAAGCACAGCCAGAGTTTTAAGAAGCATGTACACACACACACGGACACACACACATTCATCAACACTCACACTTCCAAACTAAAAAAAAACAAAAAGTCTATAGCCATACTTAAAATGAAATGAAATATATATATATAAATAAAGTTATATTTCCTCTGTTTTTAACTGTTTGAAATATAGTTGATACAATTTTATTGTACGGTAAGAAGACGTGATCATGTGACAAAATGAAGAAAAGAAAAATGAGAGCATACAGTAACGATCCAGCTGCTTACAAGAGGGCGTAAACAAAGACTAAAGCACCAAATGCATTCCAGCGGCGTCTGGCATTCAAAACTGCAGAGAGTTGCAAAAAACAAATGCCCCTTGACTTTTGCAATAATTTACTTGGCTTCATGATGTCCCTGTCCCTTCTCGCAGGCTCGGCTTTGCTGACAGGCTTTTTATTTTATATATAGATCTATATGCATCTACATCTATATATCTATCTATTTATATATAGATGTAGAAGACCTCAGATATGTTGCGTTGTCTAAAAACTTTATGAAAACCAGTCCACAATTTCCTGCTTCTAGGTCTTCGACGCGTCGACTGGGGGATTGTGGGAACTGACGAATCAAGCATAAATATATTTTGAATGTTTCTCAAGCTTCTTGCTGTTTTATCGATATTATGATATACCTGCTGTATGATGAATATTGTCTAATAATCGTTTTGATCAGTGATGAATTATAACAGCAGATGTTTGTATGTGGTTATAGAGAGTTTATGCACACACTGATGCCCTCTAGTGAGCGTTCTGATATGTGATGCGCGATTTATTTCTGTCGTACCATGGTTTCCATTGCGTTCATCTTTTTGATAATTAGTATTATTGATCGTTGAAAATATGAATGAGGTTTTGTTCAAAATTGGTTCCAACACTAACAATATTCCTCTGTTCCCGCTTTGTTGTGAACAAACAAGTACACAATTTTCTCCAAAACTTGACCTTCCTGAATGGATTTAAGTTTATTTTCTCTTTTCTTTGATATATTTATGAGAGTCTTGTATTGGAAAGGGCTTAAACATGGTTGGGAAAAATTGGAAAAATGCAGAAGAGGATTAGGGCCACATGTGGTTATGGGATTTTTTTTTCTTTTTGAGTTCTGAGATAAAAGTCAGAATTCTGAAAATAAAATCAGAATTCTAAGAATAAAGTCAGAATTCTGAGATTAAAGTCAGAATATTGTGTTCAAAGTCCGAATTCTGAGAATAATGCAAGAATATATAGAGTAAAGTCAGAATTCTGAGAATAAAGTCGGAATTCTGAGAGTAAAGTCAGAATATTTGGTTCAAGATCAGAATTCTGAGAGTTAAGTCGGAATATGGAGTTTAAAGTCAGAATTCTGAGTTCTGAGATAAAAGTCAGAATTGCGAGAATTTAACCAGAGTTCTGAGAGTTGAGTCATAATATTGGGTTCAAAATCAGAATTCTGAGAATAATGCCAGAATATTTAGAGTCAAGTCTGAATTCTGAGTTTAAAGTCAGAATTCTGAGTTCAGAGAATAAAGTCAGAATTCCAAAAAGTACTTTTCACAGAGCCATATGTGGCGCTAAACCTCTTGCGTAGAAAAAAGACGTAGATTTTGGGTTTCTTCATAAAGATACTGTCATCAGATTGGCTCATTCCGTGTTTTTCTATGTTTAGAGGAAGCACGCTTTTATATGAGGTTTTGTGGTTTTGCACATGTGATGTCTTGCGTCAGAGATGGCCTTCTCCTAGTCCTCTTCTGCCACCTTTAAGAAATCTCTTATTGGGTTTTCTGATGCCGCGGCACCCCGCTGGAGGCTTCTTGTTGACAGTCACAACGAGAGGCGAGAATGTAAAGTAACCTACAGGTGCATACTGCATCCCCTCTTCTCTGTGGGCGCCGTCTCACTTTTTACCCCTTTTGCTACAGCATTTTGTGCAGTTATAACTGAGGTTTGACTCCAGTGTCATTCGTGACCAAGATAAAACTACAGTGCACACAGTATATTTTAACTTTGGAGATGCTGAATAAGAGGCGAAAAAAAACGTTTTTAAAAAAAACAATCGGAAGAGGCTACGGATAGAGATGATGAAGTTCACGAAGATCTGAGTCCTCAAAAGAAGGATTTTAAGGAGCTTTGGAGAGGGTCAAGGATCTCAGTTTAAGATTTTATAAGTATTTGTTGGCTAGCATTTTTCTTTACATGGCGTTTCTTTTTCTTGCATGGATATATCTGCACTTATTGAAGATTTAGATTGTACTGTATAAACCTGAATGTACATTTTACACTATACATAGGCTTCTAATCATAACTATGGGATGAACTGCTCCCAGTCTGTATTCAGGTGTATGCATGTGATTGGACCAAGTTCTGGTGTCTACGTATGAAAGGGGGACCAGGGGTGGGAGATGTTGGCCAAAGGGAATGACGACTTCTTTTTCTTTAATTATTATTTCAGACTGAAGGTGAGAGAATGAGCTGCCGTGATAAATTACAGCCTGAAAATGTGTCGGCGCACTTATCGATATCATTTTAAAGGAATGATTTCACCTTTTTTTCTTCGTGCGTGTATTATGTGTGCTGAAGGAACAGAATTAAGATGTGAATATTTATTGCTTCTGATAAATTAAAGTGTCCTTGCAGTGAACCGGACTATGTGTACTTTTTCTATAAATTGAACAATCTGTACGCTCGTCTCCTACACCTTCCACTTCAGCGTCTCTGTTCAGCACACTGAACCCCCAGCTCCGCCCCAAAGTGAACATCAAAGGAACGGTTCTGAGAGAGCCCCCAGCTCCTACCCAAAGAAAGATCAAAGGCCGCTATGCAACAATGTGACGTTGCTACTTCTAAGGGATTCTTATTGTATTTTGTTTTGTTTTAAAATATGCAAAGTACTAAACATCACGAAAATGTGATCACCAATATTGTAGGCCACAATCTACCACGGGGTAAAATTTCATGCAAATCAATCCTGTGGTTTTTGAAATAATCCCGCTCACAAACAAACAAACAAAACAAATAGACAAACGCACAGGAGTGTAAAACATAACCTCTTTGGCGGAGCAACAAGTGATATCATAAAAATAGAAATATCAAAGGAATCCATTATGGACACAGTTTCAAGAGAGTGCCTCATCACATTGTGACGTCAATACAAATAACTTTTTCTTTTTTTCTTTTAAAAACTTTGAGCAGGGACATTCAGTTTTTAGACTAGATTTAGACTATCCTACAAATTTAGACTATTCTTACATTTCTAAAAAAAATAACGATGAGCAACTTATAGACTATATGATTCTACACAGATCTTATCGTCTTTTAGCACTTTGAGATTTGATCAAATTTTAAAGAGCAATATAAATTAAATGTATTATTATTATTAGTAGTAGTAGTAGTAGTAGTATTACTGACCTCAACATGATCCCTCCGTTCTACCCACTCATACCGCCTCCTCCTTCCCCGGACTAAGCTCAGCACCATGGGTGATCGGGCCTTCTGTTCTGCTGCCCCTCGTCTGTGGAATGCCCTCCCTGACCATCTGAGGGCTCCACAGACGACTGACACATTTAAAAAAGGACTTAAAACTTTCCTTTTTAGCAGAACCTATAACTTTAATTAACATTGCTGCTTTTTGGTCATGTTTTTATATAGTTATTATTTTATTTTTTATTGATGCTTTTATTTGATTTTACTTTGTAGCACTTTGAGATTTGATCCAAATGTAAAGTGCATTATAAATTAAATGTATTATTATTATTTATTATTATTAGTATCATGTGGCATAATTTTCCTGTTCCTCTCCAGTATAAAGGGAACATCAAAGGATTAAAGGCATCAATAATGGACATTTTCAGGAAAACACCTGGCTAGTGACATCACTACTTCCAAAAGCTTATTTCATTTTTTGTTCATTTTGAATGCTGAAAGAAACAAAATGTTGCCAAGTGGTATCATCTCTAGCCTATAGATTTACTTTTATCTATAGACATCTGAGAAGTTAGTTTTCCCGTAATGTTGGTAAAACCAACAAACAAACAGAGAAGCAAACAGACAAACGCATAGGGGTGAAAACATAAACTCCTTCCTTGTTGCAAGGTAATAAACTGTCAGATCCAGCTAATATACTATCCCTTTTCTTCATTTTTAATCAAGTCATTCTTGGTTTGGCTGTGCAGCTTTGAGCAAAGACACTTAATTCAGTTTATTTTACAAATTGTTCTTTCTTCAAACATTAAGTTGAGGCAATAAAAAGCCTGATTTTCATATTTGTAGACTCTTAAACATAACAGTTTTCCGTAAAATGTAAACGATCAAAAATAAAATGTATGGTAAATTTAGAGAGTCTGCGATAATTATAATTTAATTCATATTAATTTTTCTTGGTGAAGACAATAAAAAGTAAAAAAAGGTTGTGTTTTCTCATCTTTTGTTTGAATTAAATGTGATAAATAAAACTCGTGTATGTCAAGTGGTTGTTAAAAGTTATTTTTCTAATTTATCTTAAATTCAAATTATTCCTCCGGTTTAAAAAAGAATCGCATTTTCTGTTAATGTTCTCATTGTTCAAACTTTTACAAGTACAACACTTGAGTAAACGTACTTAGTCGCTCTCCACCAGTGTCTTTTGTAAAACAATGACGTAGTCACCGGTGTAAATACAGATCGCTGTGGCCGGGCCGGCATCTTCCCTTTGTGATTACATGTCTTTTGGTGGCGTACGTGCGAACTACTTCCAGGGAGTAAACGTGACGGACGTGTTGTGAAGATGAAGAGGCTGTGCTTCGGTCGTGAGAAAAAAAACTAAGATGGCGTCTCGTCAAGAAAGATAGGATGACCTGATGAGAGTGATGATGATGGTCGAAAAATGATTGATAACGACACAATGGATGAAGATTAGCTCTCTGTGGTACTCAATCCGAATCCCCGGGCGTCAGTGTTTGGAGCGTTTGTTAATGTGACGTACATGGAGACCTGAGCTTGAATAACGGCCAACTTTGCTATCAGCGTTAGCTAGCCAACTGGACCAAGCACAGCTGGCTAACATTACCTAAGCAGCCAGCAGTCATCCCAACAACAGAGGAAGCAGAGCGGCCCCAAGCCCCGTCTTACCCCGGGACATCGAGGTGTCTTCGGTCAGTCACAGCAATACTGCGAGACACTCTTATTAATGAGAAAGAGGTGGATTTATAACTGCTTGTAGCAGTCCACCTTACACATGACTGTATATCCAGCGATTGCTAGCCGGGGCGTTAGGCTGTGTGCTAGCTTGTCAGGGTGTAATGTTGACTTTAAGTAACCTAGTTAACGTTAGCTAGCTCGGTAGCTAACCAATGCTACACAAGTTGCATAAACCCGTTTTGAAACGACCGAGGCCCCAATGCTAATGTTAGCCGCTAGCGATATTGTCGCATCTGATAGCTAAACAATGAGCACAAATAGACTTTCTTTTAGGAGATGCATAAACACATAGCTGGCTATTGTTCCGTTTGTGTAACAGATTATCTCTCTTTTTTTCTTCTGGCGTCTCCTTCTTGAAGGTGAGGTGTGTTTACAGACCAGTTTCTCAAGTTTAGGAGCTTGTAGCTAGCAGTTGTGAACCAGACGTTAAGTAAGCTGTTATTGAATTATCTATTTTTAAGTGTAAGTATTCTGATTTTGTTCTAGTGTCATTTGGTTCGCTGTAAATGGCTAAGTAATGAATGTACTCCAGCCCACTGGCGAGTGTGGGGGCTTTTTTGCATCAGGGTTCATGGCCTCCACGCCATTGTTTGTTTGAAGGCCATGAAGAATCATATTGATGGGATTCCTATCTCTGAAGACCCAGCATCAAGTTGTGTTTATTTTCCAAATTAACTTTATTTACAATATTCAAGAACACAAAAGGTACTACCTATATATTAAAGGTAATCTATTCAGTGCATGTTGTTCAAGTGCATACAGAAATGTTAGATAATTATTTTTTAATGTAATTTAAATGCTTATTTGGACTGCAATTGTTGAGGTATCGCCTCCAAACTTTTCCTCATTCCTAGAGTGGGCCTTTTCGGTTCACTAGGCCGAGGCATGTGTTTGTTGTGTCTGATGTTGGTGGGGGGAGGGTTTTTGAGAACAAGAAACTGTCTCCCTTGTTGCCTGTTGTTTTTGTGTGTATTTTTGGGGTCCATTGTCATATATTTAAAGCTTACAATGTAGTGATAGACTGGGAATATATGATTGTAGTCTGTCAGAGTAACTGGTTTGTTTCACTATTTAGTTAAATAAAAGACTTATTCCAGTTTTGCTAAACTGGATCCATCCACAAGTTCCCTCTTTCACTCAGCTGCCATGGTGAACATATTGGGATGCATGTGTTGAATATGCTTTGCTTTCACACTTGAAATTATATTCCAAGGTTCAGGTTTTGTTATCTCGGCATGGTTTGGTCTAACAGGTTTTGGTTTCCTGTTGCCATTTTGAAAGCACACTAAAACTATCTCTACATGTGTATGCCTTGTTGACGCATCATCATTTACAGCTACCTCTCCCTATACTTGATGATTGATTGGCTTGTAGACTAGTTTGGGTCTGATATCAGCCGTCTCATTGTTTCAGATCCTATATCTCTTGGGTCCTTATAAAAGTCAGTGGTTTTGGGTATTTTCCCAGTGTACTTTTAATTTTGGCAGACCATGTCCATGTTCTCCCTTTTTCCAATGTGATACTGTGGCTAATTTATAACTAATTAGCACTTTCATTTATTTTTCTTCTTTTGTTCTCTGGTAACAGTAGCCGGTTCTAACCTGGTAAATGGTCAGAACTATCTAAGAAAGTGCTGTCACGCAGCTTACGAATTGAATAATGGTTCAGTTTGATCCATACCCAAACAACCTCCTTTTTGTCACACCCAAAAGCAAGCTGCTTGATCTGGACCTTGGTCTGGGAGGTTTCACATTTGTAGTTTGAGGTAGGATCGAACTGGGTCTGTGTGAATGTATTTCTGAAGATAAAATGACCATACTTCTGAAAAGAATTACATTGTCAAGACATTTTCTCTTTCCACCACATTGAGTTGTACCCGAATAAAGGGAAGTTGGCTCATTGAGTGGCAAAGCAATAAAAGGTTAGCTTTAAGTTGGCTCTTAAAGCGATGCAACAATTTAGAGACTAAAATGATCTTCAAATTGAAAACAGGTTTTGTCTAGATAAGACTTTCTGAAATGACTAACTTGTTTCTTCTCTTCTGTTGCCAGGGCCATGGAAGGTGAAGAGTTTATACCTCCTCCGGAGTGTCCTGTGTTTGAGCCATCATGGGAGGAGTTCCAGGATCCCCTGGGTTACATTGCAAAGATACGTCCCATTGCGGAGAAGTCTGGAATCTGCAAAATTCGACCCCCTCCTGTAAATATTTGCCCATGCTCATATGATGTAAAAGAAATAGGATGTTCTCTGAGTTTTGTGGATATAGTGTGCACTGGGTTTGACCTTTTATATCCAGGAGTAGAAAGTAGTAAATGCATCGACTGACTATTTCAGTCTTGAAGATGATATACAAATCTGTTGTCTTTGGTGCCTAGATTAGCATTTCTGTCTTTGGAGTTGGCAGGTTGTATCAACTGTATCCCTGGTTATCCTGTGGAACCAGTCTGGCAAGATGTTTATCATTTGCATCTGTCAACAGGGACTTCCTTGGCTTGCTCTCTCTTTTTCAAAGTTATGTGCAAAATTTGCACATATTTAACATCACCAAAAAGAGTAGAATATTTAATTTCGACTCGTCAAGCTAGTCATTCCCTTTGGTGACGGAGATTTTGTCTAAATATATGATCAGCTGAATTTATGTTCCTTAGACTCAATGCGTTGTAGAAAACACTTCAGGCTTTCTTTCATTAATAGATGGAAAACCTCACTGGAAGAAAAATTGGTGTCTGTGTGTAACTTGAAGCTTATTTTATCCTTAAAATTGTGGTTATGGTAATTATATCCAAAGAGCTTATTCAACTAAATTTCATCCTCATTACGCACAGCGTTTCATTTTTGTACCTTTGTGCCGCCGATAGCTATTGCTGGAGACCTTATGTCTTCTGTTTGTCTATTCAACCCTCACATATTTTAACATGAGCTCGATTCCTCAGGAATGCCTCAAGGTCATTTCTTCAAATTTGGCACAACACCGCTTGGACTCAAATTGTTAGAATTTGGTGGTTAGTTGTCGAGGTCATTGTGACCTGTTTGGCTATAATAACCCAAAACCAAGACATCACACAAATCTTACGATAATACGATAACGTGATGACATTTACACCCAAAAGGTCAAAGCTCAACTTCATGGTGACATTGTTTCCCCCAACATACAAAAATCCATTGCTGTATCGCTGGAACAGAACAGAATTTTTTAAGCCATTTTTCCCATTTTGTTCAATTCTGAATTTATGACATTATTTTTGGCTGCCCGCCATGAAAATGTGCCGATTGTATAGATCATCACATTTATTTCTTGATGCATATCAGCATCCGAGTTCTGGAATTTCTATTTTTTTTTAACATTCCTTTCCACATCTAAGGCTTTGTAGTCCACCACAAGCCCATTGTTTTTGCTAATATTTAGCTTCAGGCTATTCTCGTCACAACTTCTATTACACCCAAAAATACATTCAATATTTAAAATGTTGCTATTTCCAATTTCTGTTCTTTTGATGTTGGGTTTATGAGCGACTGATCCCCTAAATTTCCCTCGGGGATGGAGCATTTCAGTTATTCATAATTTTTAAGTATCTATAGCTATGTATGCAAACTGCTAGATAAGGCAGTAATTCTGGCACTCTAGTAATCATTTCTGCAGCATTGACTGGAGAAGAGGCATGCAAAAAAATTCTTGATTGTATAAACCTCCTGGTTAAAACTGGGCCAAATGTTTTTAGCTAAAGATCCTAAGATGAGCTCAATATGTCATTACACTTCCCTGTTCATTGTTTTGTTTTAGTAAGGTCCTTTTATGATAATTTGGCTTTGGCAACAAAGTAGAAATGGCACAAGTAGCTATTTCCCCTAATAGACTTTTGTGTTTAATGGTTTGTCTTTGCTCCCCAACAGGACTGGCAACCGCCGTTTTCAGTGGAGCTGGATAGCTTCCGCTTCACTCCTCGCATCCAGAGGCTTAATGAACTGGAGGCAAGCTTAGTTTTTTCCCATTAGAGCTTTACATATAATTGAAGTGGTCTTTGAAACTGGCCATAATAATTATGGTGGTCCCTCATGTATCTCTCTCTCTAGGCGGAAACCAGAGTCAAGCTTAATTACTTGGACCGTATTGCCAGGTTTTGGGAGATCCAGGCTTCATCTTTAAAAATCCCACACATTGAAAGGCGCATCCTCGATCTTTTCAGCTTGTCAAGGGTAGGTTATTCATTTGACCGATTCTACTCAGAGAAAATATAATTAAAGGGGAAAAATCACTTGTTTTGAACATCTTTCCTGCGAGTTGCTAAAATACTTTTCTGTCCCAGATTGTGACGGATGAAGGAGGTTTTGAGATGGTCTGCAAGGAGCGACGCTGGGCCCGTGTGGCTCAAAGGCTTGGTTACCCCCCAGGCAAGAACATCGGCTCTCTGCTGCGCTCGCACTACGAGAGGATTGTCTACCCCTTTGAGATGTTCCAGTCTGGTGCCAGCATGCCGGTACAACCCTGCTCAATATTTCCTGTCCTTTAAGTTTAAGATGACACTCGGAATGAGCTCATCTGTGAAGAGTGATTTAGTAATGCCACGCTTTCCTTCGCCTTTCAAATTAAAAGGCATGTGTAAGACCAACCTGTAGGCCAGGTTGGTCCTACACAGAGTGCGGGGACTTATCTTAATGGAAAATCTTTTCCTGCATCATTCCTAGCACTGCAAGCCAAAGCACTATGATGGCGAGGACGTGGATAAAGAGTACAAGCCTCACTCCATTCCCATGCGGCAATCAGTGCAGCCATCGAAAATGAGCAGTTACGGACGCAGAGCAAACCGTTGCCAACCTGATGTGAGTGGCATTTCATTTTTGTTTTTTATTTTAAATTCACGAAACAGAGACTTGCGTAGTATGGGTTTATACTGCTGCTTCTCGAAATCGTACGGTCTTACTCATCTGTCAGAAAGGAATCCGTTTCTGTTGCAACTCTATTACTGAATAAACCAGGAAATTTCAAACTGCAAATGAATTTAAGTGCCATTAATTCTGGCTGCTCTATCTTATTCAGGGGGAAAAACTAACCACTTAAAAATAAACATGTCAGTGATTACAGTCAGTGTCATAATGGTTACTCGTGTAGTTTCATCCTGGATAAATAGGTGTTCCACTAATACATGTGCAAACCAGTGTGTGTTCATCTTGTGCTAACCTAATATGTGTAGATTTATTCTCAGGACTTTTAACCTCTGGGTACAATAGATATTATTATCTGGACTGAACAGCAAACGTCAACAACAAGGAGTCCCTAATAGTGTCTGTTTCTATTTCATGGTAAAGTACCAGTTAAACAACTCACACCCTTAAAGGCTGACAAAAGGTCAAACCAGCAATCTACTCAGATGGTGTAAAATAACAATCTTCTAGCATGTACCATACTGTTTTAATGTTTCTCCCCCCATCCGTGCTTATCCATGTGACCTTGTGCATCAGTTACAGTGGAGTAACCAACTATCTAGAAGATGTGATAAAGCACATTCCAGCTTGCTCACTCTCCATCCTGCCATACTGCTGTGCTTCCATCTGCTGCTGCTCTCCGCTCCATGTCCATTTATTTTCTCTCCTAAGCTTTGTTTCTCCCCCCCCCCTCTAATCTCACAAGTAGACACACGTGTTTTGTTTATAAGCCAAATATTGTCACAAAGGTTTTTTCATTGCATTGATGCCGCCAATCCAACCCCTGGGCCAGCCGCCACGCTGTTGTCTCATGCTTGTTTATTTGCAAGCAAACGACGCTTCAGTATCTGTCCTCTACCTCAGGTTGTGATTCGCTCACTCATCAAATTTGAATATGCAATGGTCGCCAGTGCATTTTGTGTTTTTTTTTTTCATTTATTATGCTGGAAAAGTTATTTTCACTATGAATATTTAGTTATATGCGGAATTGATATGAAGAAAATAAAGTTTGATGGAGAGATTTTGAAAAAATGTCAGATCCTTCAGGTGATTGACTGAATAAATTACTACATAATAATAAGGACATTTATAAGAAATGCAGTCTTCAGGGTAACGGTTAGTATTTTTGTTCTCATTAACATGAAAACTTAAACCTATCTGTGCCCCTAACTTTTGAGTATTTTTTATTTAACAATTTAGCATAGGATGACATATTTATTAATAATAATACATTTAATTTACAACGCACTTTACATTTGGATCAAATCTGTTCTTTAAGATTACATTTTTAAAGAATTTAAGCTCTATACATTGTGCGTAACATAGGAAAAGTAAAAACTTTAGCATATAGTAGATAAGTCTTGTACTTCTTTCCTCTAACTTCATCATCCTTACATTCTCATAGATGATAGATGGATAGATTGATGCTTTGTTATTGCCGAGGGAAATTCAAATGTCCAGTATCTTAGTGGTCAGACTACCACAGCGGTCAGATGTAGTGGACAGATCTTAAATGAAGAAGCCCTTTCAATTCATATTAACATATTAAGGGTCATATTAACCCCCTTAATGCAAAGAATAGGCTTATATCTTGAATTTGAAACAATTAGGTATTAAATGTCCTAATTGGACCTCTCCAGTAAATCTGACACCTGTCTCATAATGTATCATGCATATTTTCCCCTCAACTACTACAACTACTCTGTTCTCTCCAGACTCTCTCTCCCTCTCTCCCTCCCTCTCTCATCTCCCTCTCTCATCTCCCTGTTCTCTTGTCTTAGTTTATTGTTGCTGTTATTGTCTCCCCTTGCAGGGTCCAGAGGACCTGGCCCCCAATCCTATCACCACTGGCTCTCAACTCATCTCTGCGGTACTGCCTCTTGAGCATATGAGCTCGCCCCCCCCCCCCCGTCTTTTTCTAGACCACCTCTCCCTTTCTGAAGTTGTCTAGATCTTGCGCTTTTCCCCTTTTATTTTAACTAACCACAAAAAACCCTTTCATTAACATGCATCCATGCACCTCAGGTTTCTCTTTGGTGGAAACTCATCACAGGGTCACATGACTGTTGCCGTAAAGATTGTGGTGGTGCGGTAGTAGTTGCTGCATCTCAAAAAATACTTTGGTTTCTTTATCAGATTATGAACACACGGGTAAATCTCCTTGGTTTGTTTTTGGTATTTATGCCGAGCATGAATGTGCTCAAGGAGTTCTATTAAAATGGGACCGCTTAGTCTCTTGTAAGTTTCTGTTCAGATATTACCAAATTAAACAAATATAAATAAATTTGGGGTCTTTAATCGATGAATGTATGTAAACTTTGATCCCCCTGTCCATGTTAAGGCAATGCTACAGGTGTTCACGCTAGGTTCCCCACTTACTGAACACTCTCTTGAAGTCTTGTTGCTTGGCTCTTGTGCTCTCTTGCCTTCTCTCCTTCACCCATGCTCATTATTTGTGGTTTTGTACGTGAAATGCTTCGTCATCTGTCTGCCTTTGCACTTGGCTGATTTGCCTTGCTGTGGACTCGCTGCAGCAGCTAACGGGATGGCTGAGCTCTCCTTGAGTGCAATCACACCAAAGAAGCGACGTGTTTTAGGCTCCACTCCCACAGCAGCGTTGTCTGATGAGTGACAGTGGAATATTGGACTGCTAAAGAAGTATTATGATACAGCTAACCTGTACAAACACATACTTTATGTTGAGGCCAAACCCTAGTTTGATTATCGCAGTTTGAATTTCCCTTTTTCTGATCTGAGTCTTAGGATCGGATTGCTGAAATTATGACACAATGGCCCATTATGATTCCAATGGAACTGCTCCGTTCTGTCTATTCAGGCTCGGGGCGCTTTATCTCCAAAATCTGTTTCCGAGCTATAATTTCTTAACCGCTTCTCGGATTTAGCCCAAATTTAGAGGAAATCAACAAAATGAGTCATCAACATAATTTCCTGTTGGTCTGATTTAGTCTTAATTTACCTCATATGGACCTCTTCATGGAGATCTAACTTGTTGTTGTTATTTTTTAGGTTGAGTCAGTATGGGCTGTTCGAGATTAATAATGAGTCACATTTAATTTCAGGAGTTCAATCAGGAGAATTGCTTGTACAATGCAGGGGATTGGGGGGACAGAGTCGGCCTAGCTCTGAGCAGCTGATGTTTTTTCCGTCATCCAGAGCAAAATATTATGCCTTCAGTATTTACTGGTCTGTTCTATTAAGTTATGAGTACCAGGAATTGTATATATTTCTCATAAATACATTCCTGCCAGTGGGATTGATGTTGTCATCCATGTCCAACTGTCCTTGAGGAATGGGGAATATACTGTCCACATCTTCAGAAAAATGAAGAATCCCCTAACAGAATTGAATGAAAGTTCTCACGCTCTCTAGGACCCGTCCTAGCGTGCGTCCCATCTTTGGTTATAAATAGCCAGTTTTATATATTTGGGCCCATTTCAACTTTCTCTGAATTTAACGTGAGTTTGCTCACATTCACCAACGACAGAGGTTATGCTCTCTCCATTTCAACACAAATTACATTTTGTCCTGCTGAGTTGTCAAGAACCCAGCCCATGTTATGAGCTGGCATCAAAACCGGTCCGGCTTGTATATTCTGCCTCAAACTACGATTCATTCAGGGACGTTAGAATCTTATGTGTGTGTTCACTTACATTGCTGATAGTTTGTACTGCTTGCAATCATTTAGCAGAAAAGAACTAGCCCCAGAAAAGGTTGACCCACGTCTCACAATAGTGAGACTAAAATTCAAGCACAATGCAAATTGTTGACGCAAAGGAACAAATCTAAAATGGTAAAGCATTAATTTCAATGGTTTTCAGAATGAAATGTTTGTTTTCTTTTTTTAAACCTGGAGGCTGCCTGCTTTCACGGGTTCACAGGGAGATGGGAAGGACAGCCCAGAATGTGGCTCCAGAATTAGGAAACCACACAATAATGTTTTTTTCAGCATGATATGAAAATGCAGCAGTGTTAGAGCTGAAGCCGGAGCAGATAAGAGATGGAGTTCAAAAACAGGGTGAGACCAGATATAGAAAGAACTCAACCTGGTCCTATTCAACAGTCTCACTGTTCTTCAATGATTCAGCACCAACAGACCACAGTACCATAAGTTATCTATCGGACTTTTACTTGTGACCTCTCTCCACCGCCGCCTTCTGTGTATAGAATGTGTCTGACGTGCGAAGGCTTGCGTGTTACATGGCAAAGACTCATTAAGGAAATTGGGCAATCTCCTGTTTCTGTTAATGTACATGTTGAACAGAATACAAAATATTTAAGAAGTAATCGTTTGTGTTTTATCGGGAACTGAGAGCTGATCAGCCCCCTCTGTCAGGACAGCAGCCAGATAAGCTGGGCGCAAATAGAGCATTAAAAAAAAACCTAGTGGACAAGATGAAGACAGAGGATGGTAAAGATAAAAGGTTAAATATTAAATGTCTAGACTGCATTTACAGCCCTGCTCAGTGTTCATCATTCCTCAGAGTCCGTGTCAGCTCAAGTAGAACGGTGGATAGTCAACTTTCAGAACACATACTGTTATATTATATTCATGTATTATATGTTTTACCAAACAAGCACAAACGGAAAATTATTTTGTACAAATGAAAGAAACTAATCCTAAATGATCTTAAATGAATCTCTTTTTTTCTCCACTCACTCTGCTTTTGTCACTTACCCAAGTAACATTAACCAAGGATCTGATGACAAACCCGGATCATAACTAAGAAACTTAACATTAGTCTGACTGTATTGTTGCAACTACTGGTGTTTGTGTGTTTCGGTGGTGGGTCTTAAACTCTGAGCCTTCTCTGTGACGTAGGCTAACATTCCCAGACTTATCCACAGAGCACAATTCCTTGTTGTGATGCAACGCTCCGCTCTTTTCAACCTGTTGTGCATCTGGCGTAGATCTTTGCTCTTTGCTCTGGAGAGTAGCTCTGGTCGATGTCTGTGTGTGAATTCATGACCAGCATGTTCTTCCTTCTGCAGCCTGAGCCCACAGAGGAAGACATAGAGAAGAACCCCGAACTGAAGAAGCTGCAGATCTATGGCGCAGGGCCTAAGATGATGGGACTTGGACTGGTTGCAAGGTATAAAGGCATCAGGAAGAAAGGTGAGTGCGACGACCAAAACCGTGCAAAACCAAACCGTTTGTGTCCGAGAAAGTTCTCCGGTTCCGGGAATTCGGACTGAGCATCCGTGTAGTCGCAGCACAGCTGTACAACTATTTTGATACAAGTACTGTAATCGCATGAGAGAGAGGAGAGCAGAGCCCCGGTTTATGGGCTCAATCAAATGCGTTATGCTACTGAATAAATTGTTTATGGTTTTGATGTTGTCCTGCCAATATGATGTGCATAAATATTAATGTTTACAATAATTAAGCACAGGCGTGTTTGTGTGTCACAACATGTTGATTTGACATGTAGTGCTATACCTTATGCTAACACGTACCATGTTAAACGATCAATTTATTCTTTCAAATGATCAAACAAATGGCGGTGAGCCGCATCCGTGTATTAGTAACCGCATTATTACTTTGTTACTTTGTGCTGTATTATTGTAACGGACAGCTTTGAAAATTCTCGGATTCCACGTATTTCTGACGTCTCTTTCAAATCAGTTTACAGTATCAGATTATTATCCTTTTTCTAACTTGCTTTGCTGACGCAATGTCTCCCGTTAGGAAATGTTCACCGTCACAATGTCCCCCTTACGGGGACATTTTAAATATAAAATTGCATTTTAACAACCTTTGAATTTGACTTATTGAAACCTGCAGAAGCCCCGCCCCCCTCAGGTAGCCCTGAATGATACATTTTTCACCTCAGATAAACGGAAGCTCTGCACTACGCCCTCATACCCATGTTTTATAAAATACCCTGATCAACCTCTGGTTCTTATTAAACCGTTCTGCTCCTCTTTCAGACGAGCTCCCTCAAACTCTTACCGTCAAGGAGAATGTGTCTTCTACTCCCGTCGACACTTCAGTCAAAGCGGAGCCCCAGGAGCCTAAGAGTGACGGGAACACATCTACTCCTCCGCCGCCTCCCCCTAATGTCACAGTGAAGACGGAAGTGAAGAAAGAGGAGCCCAAAGAAGACAACGGGAAAGGAAACAATGAAGAGGAAGATGAATCCGATAAACCGTGCACGAAAATGACCATGAGGCTCAGACGCAACATCAACAACCCACAGTGTGTAAGTAGAGTCATGTACTTTCTCGAGGTTGGATCTCTTAATTTCATCTGTTCCACAAAGTGGACCTAACATGTGGCAGCAGTGTGTTTCTCGGCGCCAGTTTAAAGTGAGCCACACTCCTCTGGCTCCTAGCCTTAGAGTCGGTGTTTAATTCTCTTCATCTTTTGTTCAAAGGTCGACTCTTTCGTGTGTCGGATGTGTGGTCGCGGGGACGATGACGAGAAACTCTTGCTGTGTGACGGCTGCGATGATAACTACCACACCTTCTGTCTACTACCCCCCCTCACGGATCCTCCCAAAGGAAACTGGCGATGCCCCAAGTGTGTGGCAGAGGTGAGTACAAATGCCTGAGCGTGTTTGTGTGTCTCTAAAATAATCGCAGTTTTCGGTTCAGTATTTTTTTCAATCTTTGGTCTGATTTAGGCCGAGTTTGGTGAATATGAATCGTTTTGAGGAGATCCATCGCGTATTTTTCCTATTTAATTCCGACTGATTTCACTCTAGAGACAAACTTTTTTTTGATTTCAAAAAACGTTTTTTGACTGTTATTTCCTAACCGTAAGTGAAATTGTATTTAAATTGAATTCATATGATTGTCAGAAGGAAACCTGTCTCTTTTTATTACTACGCTCAGAAGAACTAAGTAACTGTATTTATCTTCATTACTGAGTCAGTATGGGATCTGATTCTGGAGCAGACTGCTGATTTCATAGAGATCGTTAAGGTTTATGGACTGTTTGAGTTTATTAATGAGTCACATTTTAATTTGAGGAGTTCAATCCGGGTGATTGCTTATAAAACATGAGGGATTTGGACTTTGGACGACCGTGTGGGCCTGGTTCTTGATGAATCAATGTGTTTTTCTCTCCATTTCTTCCTTCAGGAGTGCAAGAAACCTGCAGAGGCGTTTGGCTTTGAACAGGCGACACGAGAGTACAGTCTGCAGAGTTTTGGGGAAATGGCGGATGCCTTCAAAGCAGATTACTTTAACATGCCCGTCCATGTAGGTGCACCCACACCAGATGTCCTTCATTTATCATGAACCGTGAGTCTGTCTTGGCGGGTGAATGTGTGAGACCAATCTCTGCCCCGTGTGCTGCCGTTGGTGTAGATGGTTCCCACTGAGCTCGTGGAGAGAGAGTTCTGGAGGTTAGTCAGCAGTATTGAAGAAGACGTGACCGTCGAGTACGGGGCGGACATACACTCCAAAGAGTTTGGCAGCGGCTTCCCAATGAACAATGGAAAGAGGAAGCTCACTAAGGAAGAGGAGGTATGCACACCGTTTGAACTTTGTAACTTTGTAACTTTTTCATAGAATCTTAGTGGTCAAGGTTAAGGGAGGCCTGCAGCAGAACGCAAATATAAAGTATAGAAAACTACCCTATCAATGAATAAAATACAGTCCAGTCTGACAATATGACTACAAACATTTCAATATGAACGCACTTTATAAACCAATTCCTACTTAGCCCAGTGATAGCTTTTGAGAATTGTTTTATTGTATTAAAGTAATTTCACAGTTTTGATTGCAGAGCCTGCATATTTTTATACTGATCGGTGAAAGGTTTGGTCAGTTTCTCCACACAGGTGAATGGGAAGGTTTTGACTGGTTCTGTATTTAAATCAGGAGATCACAAAAATAACAGTTTCTGTTATAATCGTGTCAAAGATCAAAATTCAAACAGATCAATTCTAAGGGTCTGTTTACACAGCAACCGTTTTTCTTTCTCGTCACCTGAAAACACACATTTGAGAGTGTGTGTTCCATAGGGTCATCATTAAAACCTTTTTATTTTTATTTTTGCCGGCCCATAGTTTAATGTCACACGGTTTCCTCTGTTGGGCAGGAATACGCCCGCAGTGGCTGGAACTTGAACGTGATGCCCGTGCTAGAGCAGTCCCTCCTCTGCCACATTAATGGAGACATCTCTGGGATGAAGGTGCCCTGGCTCTATGTTGGCATGGTCTTCTCGGCGTTCTGCTGGCACATTGAGGATCACTGGAGCTACTCCATCAACTACCTGCACTGGTACAGCATGCCTTGTTCTGTGGATTGGGGATTCAGCTGCATATAAAAGGCATGAGGAGTATTGGGCAGCACTGTTGCCTCACAGTAAGACAGTTCCTGGTTCAAATCAGGGCCTTTCTGTGTGGAGAGTGTGTGAATTCATTTCCCTCTGGACAATCTAGATTTCCTCTCAGTCCAAAAAAACAAATATAAGTGAATTGGTTACTCACAAGTGCCAGTAGATCTGAATGTGTCCCTGTCGCCCTGGTCAGTCCATCATATGTTATATGATGGTTTGTCCATCAAGGGTTGCTTATGGATTGAAAATAAATCATCTGTTAAAGTTCTCGAGGGACTTCAGGGGCTCCGTATGAATCTTCCCCATTCTCAACTGTAGCTTAAATGCTATAATATTCTTCCCTTCATTCCAACATCTCCAGGGGCGAGCCCAAGACTTGGTACGGGGTTCCTTCTGTGGCAGCTGAGCGTCTTGAGGAAGTGATGAAAAAGCTGACGCCGGAGCTGTTTGAGTTTCAGCCCGATCTCCTGCATCAGCTGGTCACCATCATGAACCCAAATATCCTCATGTCTCACGGTGTTCCGGTCAGTCTCATCATTGAACATCCCGTCACAGCACAGATACTGTCTGATGAAAAGTTATCACTGAGCGCTCTGCTTCTACCTGTCAGGTGGTGCGTACCAACCAGTGTGCTGGAGAGTTTGTCATCACATTCCCCAGAGCCTACCACAGTGGCTTCAATCAGGGATATAACTTTGCTGAAGCTGTTAACTTCTGCACTGCAGACTGGGTAATTTTCTTGACTTTCTCAACTTGGCATTTTATGATTTCCATCTCCTCGCACATCAATGGTCATACCTCTCTCTCTCTCTCTCTCTCTCGCCCTCAGCTGCCAGCTGGCCGCTCGTGTATTGAGCACTATCGGCGTTTAAGGAGGTATTGCGTATTCTCCCATGAGGAGCTCACCTGCAAAATGGCTGCCAGCCCAGAGAAGCTAGACCTAAACTTGGCTGCAGCCACACACCGGGAAATGTTCATTATTGTTCAGGAGGAGCGGAAGTTGCGCAAGTCTTTGATGGAAAGGGTGAGACAAGAGGATAAATATTTGTTGGTTTATTTATTCTATTATTATTATTATTATTACAATTTATAAATTGTGTGGTGCTACACCGACGTAGTCGTGGTACTAATTGTTTTGATGAGGGTAAAGTCCAATCTGTGTTGTGCCTCCAGGGCATTACTGAAGCGGAGCGTGAGGCGTTTGAGCTGCTGCCTGATGACGAGAGGCAGTGTGATAAATGTAAGACCACGTGCTTCCTCTCTGCTCTGGCCTGCTCCAACTGTCCCGAGCGTCTGGTGTGTCTCTATCACACTCAGGATCTGTGTAACTGCCCCACGGACAAACTCTACCTCAGGTATTCACCTCTTCAGCAGCCCGATGTTTCACTGAGCCGTGATAGGCTGTTAGAAAATGTTGGGCACCTTCTCATCTTCTTTGATTCCTCTACTTTGCAGGTACAGGTATACCCTGGATGAGTTGTTAGGCATGCTGCACCGACTAAAGGTTCGGTCCGAGTCCTTTGATTACTGGGCCAACAGAGTGAAGGAGGCACTCGAGCAGGAAGAGGGGAACAAAATAGGTGAGAAAATCGACACCAATTAGTCGATTATTAGTTCCAGCGGAAAATGATGTGCTGACATCAAATGGTTGTGCAATTCCAGGAATCGAAGACCTGGAGATGCTGAAGGCCGAAGCCGTGGAAAAAAAGTTTCCCGACAATGAACTTCTGCGCAAACTCAACACTGTACTCAAGGACATTGAACGCTGCCAGCAGACGAGTTGTAAACTTGTCAGTAACTCACAGTCCAGGTACGATGAACACGAGCTTAACAACTCCACTAAGTCTTCAGGGACCGTCACTCACCTGATGCTGTGTTGTAGTGACAGCAGGATGACTCTGGCCGACCTGAAATCCTTGGTGGAAAAGATGCAAAACCTTCCCTGTGTCATGAGGCAGTTGGAGGAAGTGAAGGTGAGGATGTGGGTCACACGCAGCAACGTAGTTTGTATTTTGGCGAAAGGTTTTTATATCCCTGAAAAGCCTTGGATATTGTGAAATGGTCCTTCCTGCGTCCGCCGCAGATCCATCGTGTCAACGTGACAACTCAAAAACTATTTCATCCATCATTTTTCAAAACTTCATACCCATATTGACCTGTGTGTGAAAGGAAAGTTGTGCATTTCTGACACTAGGGGGAGCATTAACCTCCATACGCTATCAGACCATCATTTCACTGAACACCTTAAACTTAATGTACGACAAACAATCGGGGGATTTATTTTACCATGCAGGGCAACGGGGGCTAGTTTTGCTGGAAACATACACCTTGTGAATTTGAATGATCTGTCTCAGCGTCAAGGCCATCGTTGTGTTAACATGACCCATTTGATTTCTCCAGGCGGTTCTGCAGACGGCAGAAGATTACCAGAGTCAGGCTCAACTATTGGTAAATGACAAGGAGTGGAGGAGGGACTCCCCGCCACCTGATCAGTTGCAGGATTTGATGGAGGAGGGGGCCAAACTTCCTGTTGTGGTGCCAGAGTGTAGTTTACTACAGGGTCTGAAGGAACAGGGCCATTGGCTGGCAGATGTGAGATGCACACTGGGCACAGAAGGAGGAGAGAGGCAGGAGGTGACGTTGGAGGTGCTGAGGAGTCTGATGGAAGCCGGCTGCAATGTGCCTCAGAGCGTTTCTGTGGAGACGGCCATGGCCGAGCTTCAGGAGCTGCTCACCATCGCAGAACGTTGGGAGGAAAAAGCACAAATCTGCCTGGAACAAAGGTAGGAATAAATCCACTAAAAGAGTTTCCACTGCAGCGACTCAGGACACGGGGTCGGTAACTTCATCCCGTCACAAAGATGTCATTTTTTTGTTACGGTTTTGTTCTTACAGGCAAAAGCATCCTCTTTCTACCCTGGAGGCGATAGTCAATGAGGCCCAGCTCATTCCTGTCAAGCTGCCCAACATCTTGGCTCTACAGGGCTGCCTCACGAGAGCAAGGGCCTGGGTCACAGACCTGGAAGAGATCCAGGTGAGTAAGATGACGGTGTCTTTTAGCTTGGCCCCATTAGTACTTACAATAAACGCTCCAATACGCTGTTACGTAAACACGGATGCTTTTCTTTGTTTTAGAACGGGGAGCATTACCCTTGTCTGGACGACCTGGAGGGTCTGGTAGCTATTGGAAGGGACTTACCGGTCTTCATGGAGGAGCTAAGGCAGCTGGAGCTGCAGGTGGCCAGCGCTCACTCCTGGAGGGACAAAGCCACCAAGACGTTCCTGAAGAAGAGCAGCACTCACAGTCTGCTCGAGGTGAGGAAATGAGACTCGAGTACAAGTTCAGGAGGCCTAATGTCTCTTAATGAACAACCACTTCAAAAGTGGAATTCTGAACTTACACACACACAGATAACTTGTGGTCTTCTCACGAATCTTGAGCCACATGCTTTAAACTCACTGTCGCCCGGCAGGTTTTATGTCCGTGTGCAAAAAGGAGAGAACGGCGAGCTGAGACAGAGATGTTGGATGAGCCCTCAGACGACTCGGATACCAACACTCTGGGCCTCTCTGCCCAGGATCTGAGGGACCCTGCAGCTATTGTGAGTTTATTAAGCGTGTCATTATCCCCCGCTGTGCATGAAGAGAGGAGGAGGATGTCAGAATGGGATCTGTCCATCACCCCAGAGTTTAACTCCTCAGAGAACATTTAATATTTACTCAAACAACTTTACAAACACACAATAAGCCCCGGGGCAGTGATGCCTTTTGCTGTTCATGGATATCTGCTTGTTTCAGTAGATATGCGTTTTGTCTCAGCTGAGGGTTTCTAGGGCCTTTTTCAGAAAACCTCACGTACACACCTCCTGACTACTGGAGCCGAACGCTTAAATTCTTTGAGTATTTCAAGAGTTTTATACATTTATTTGATGAAATTTAACTAAACTCACATACTTTAACAAAAATTACAATTAACAGGGATGACTTGACGAACTTCTGCTCTTCTTTTATGAAACCCGTGGAAGGGGATCCTGAGTCTTTGATGTGGGTTGTGTGTGTTTTACATTACTGCTGTTTGTGTTTGTGGGTCTGAGCCTGTCTGCTCTGCCTCCAGGTGATGGCCTTCAAAGAAGGGGAGCACCAGGAGAAAGAGGCACTCCTGAGGCTGCAGAAAGGGAACATGTGTAAATCTGGACTTAACGCCGCTTGTAACAAGGAGGACAAGGAGAACGGGAGGTGGGACGATGCTATGGACACGGACACATCCAGCCACTCTGAGAACTCTGTAAAGGAAAACGGTAAAAGTAGCCATTCCTGCCCCACCCCTCCTCAGTCAGTGTGCGTGTGTGCCGGACCGCCACAGACCCCTCAGCTCCGCTGCCATCTGTGTAAGGATTGGTTCCATCGTGGCTGCGTTCCATTCCCCTCCCTGCTCCCCTCTGCTGGACCAACGGTGAACCCCCTCTGCTGGTGGGACTGGGACTCGCGCTTTTTGTGCCCTCGATGCCAGCGGTCGCGGCGCCCGCGCCTGGAGACTATCCTGGCGTTACTTGTTGCCCTGCAGCGGCTGCCTGTGCGTCTGCCTGAAGGGGAGGCACTTCAGTGTCTCACAGAGCGGGCCATCAACTGGCAGGGCCGAGCGAAGGAGGCACTGGAGACACCAGAGCTGCAGCGGGCGCTGGAGCGGCTGCAGGAACTCAAAGAGACTCTCGATTATAAAACGGAGAAGGCGGAAAGGACGGAGAAGGGGACAGAAGGGAGTTCGGTCATTGTTTTATCGGACTCCGAAGGAGGGGAAGGAGAAGATGGCGTCATTGATCTGACCGAGGAGTCGCCTGCAAAGAAAGCCAAGGAAAGCAACGGCACTCAGGTCTGCTCATTATTATTCTGTCAAATACATCATTTCAGTTCTTCCTTCTTTTCCTCCACAAAGATGACTGATTGTTACAAACATGTTTGCCCACAGGCTGGATGTGAGAAGAGCAGCAGCAAGAAGTCAAATGTTACAGGTAAGATGGTGTGTTGATGTCAAAGTAACTGAGAAGTTGAGTTGGACCCCTGTCCTGATGACGTTTCCTTCCCCTCAGGCGTGGGTTTACTGCTGACCCTGCTGCCTTTGCTTAAAGGCCAGGTCGTGGAGCTCTCACCGACCACCAGGCTCCAGCTGGAGGAGCTCCAGCTGGAAGGAGACCTGCTGGAGGTGTCTCTGGACCAGACACTCCTCATCCACAGAGTCCTGCAAGCCGTCTCGGTCCCACCCAGAGAAACATTGCACACACTCATTCAGGTCAGCAAAATAAACGTCCATCGTTGTGAAGGGGCGGGATGTTTGAAATACCGTTACTCCATTGTAACCCAAAGAGTCTCTTCAACTGGAACCTCATCCGTCCCAGTTTAAGCCCGTTCATCTTTACTGTGTTCCACTCATACGTGCTTAACTCATAGGGCCGTGTGAAGAATATGTTGTATTTCACCCGATGTTACTCACCAGAAGGTTCTGCAATTTGTCAGGACATAAAGAATGTCAGACATTTCCACCACGGATCGGTCTTCTTCATCGTTTACACCGACATTTACATGTTTTTAGTCGCCTCCGCTGCTTTTGATGCAACTGTCCTCCATTTCTTCCCACCTGTGAGATCTGTAGGTCAGAAGGGTTTCAGAGAAAATCAGAGACTTTTTTTATTATTGGTTTATTTGTCAGGGACATTGTACATCAATAAATATTTTGGTAAATGCACCAGACTTAGCAAAAAGGCCAGTTTTCATCCTCAGTCCCTGGACAGACTATTATTCGCCCAGTCCCACACACTGACGACCACTACAAACCCGACATGGACCAGGTTTCCAGAAGTATGTCTCTCTGGCACTGCTGCGGTCTGCAGAGTTCTCTGGTGGTCCTCTGTTGAGTATGTGGTGACAAGTGACCGTCTGATCAGAGCTGATTCATCAACAATCGCTGAACGATCTAGCAGCTCCATTTTCGTTTAGTTTCAGACCCATAACAAAACTATGTCAGAGATGAGGAGGTTCTGTTTGCACCCAGGGTCTTTCTGGATGGGGTCATTTTTGTAAGCTCACAGTCAGTCTTTCTGCACAGCAGAGAAGAGCCCCTGCCTCTAAAGGCTCATGTCAGTGCAGAAAAGGGCGACGCCCATTAGTTTGCCACTCAGCTGTTATTTGTTACCAGCAGTTACTCTTTTTCTCCACGACGCGTTTGTTGTGAGGCTGTTGCCATAGGGACGGGCACCATGAAAATGGTAACACGCAGACATTGGAACAAAGGAGAACGCTGTCTGAGATCGGCAGCCATTGGCCGGCTCACGCCAACACGCTACGTCCAGCTAATCTAGCGTATAATTCAGAAGATCCAACGAACCACACAGATCAGGATTAAAGAAAACTCACACAATCATCACATTTGTGCTTCAATTCTACGCCAGCATGTCCTACCTTCTTCAGGACTCATACTATGACCTCCTGCTGTGTTTCTGTCTCTGTCTCCTGATGGACTGAAGATTCTGCAGTTTCAGGGTTAGATTTTGCACCAACATGCAAGAGTTTGTAGAGTTCTTTCAGGGCCGTTTCAAATGCTCTGCTGTCATAACAGGAATTAAAATCTGTCTGACGTCTTTTTTAGAATAAAGTTTTAAGACATATTGTTTATTTCCTGTTTTTGTCCAGCATAATCCGTTTCTTCACTAAAGCTCTTGTCCTTTTTTCTTCCTCTCAGATTGAACTCGAAGAGCAGAGGAAATCCGGCCGTGGACGACCCAAGGACAAGAGGAAGAGGAAGAGCAACAAAGGCGGTGCTGAGGAAGGGGCAGGTGAAAGGTCACTGGATGCCTCGGAGTCAAAGAAAGCCTGTCTCCTCAAACACAGCAGCTCCTCTCCGCTACCGGTCCCGCTCCATCCAGAGGTAACCGCTCCGTAACCGCGCGTCCCGCTCGGTGCCGAGGGCGTCGAGTTCTGCCTCCACATGGCGCCTGAACTCACTCCGGGTCCGACCTTCTTCAACTTGTTCCTTCTTTTGGCAGATTTTGTGATGAAGTGGACGCCGCAGCTCTGCTAAAGTGGATCAGTGTGAAGATTTGAAGGGGAGGACGGGGCGTCCTTTGATGGAAGACAGTGTCAAGTTATACAAAGATGCAGGACATCCACCCCCTCCCCCACCTCCCTGGTCCCCCACGTCCCTCCTCATTCCTCACTCATGCATTCAGAGACTAGAGTGATGACTCGTATTCCACACTCCGCCGTCTCGCCACACACTTTGCCATATTTCACACACTTTTTTCAGACTCTCTTTCGACCACCTTCCTCCCCTGGACCCGCCCTCTCCTGTGAAAATATAAAAACTGTTGGAGCGTGGTGGAATTTAACGTTATTGGTCTAGAGGTGTCTCTCTCAACGGTCGGTCAGTATGCATTGATATCCAAACTGTACTAAAAGCTAGTTCAGCTGAAGCCCCCCCCCCTTCTGGTGCCGGCAGCTGTAGTTTCCTTTCAGTCGTTGACGTCGGATAAGCTATGGGTTCACTTTCAGTTTGGGTCCGAATCTCAGAGTTACAGGACAAGGTTGTGACGGCTGATCTTAAGAGTACAGCACCATAACTACACCTGTTTTTTTTTTTGGGAGTTGTATTCAATCTTGTGTTTTGATGCTGTTTTGAGGAAACGTGCATACAAATAAACTGAGTCAGTTTTGGGAAGTGTTAAAAACAGGCATTAATGTTTTTGGTGCTACTTTCCCAAAACGGATATCTGTACCTCTCGGCTTTGTATTTGCCCCCCCCCCCTTATCTTTCAGTTTTTAAGCCCCCATCCTTTTGACACCTTCCTTTCAGTTCTGCCTCCTCCATTCTCTCCCTCTCTTTGCAAATTAAGGTAACTTCACTGTAACTCACTTTGTCACATTTATTTTGTTTCTTGGGTTCAAATGAAATATTATTATTATTATTATTATTATTGATATTGCAGACACAAAGTTGTCGTGAGTTTGTGTATAAACTTTCATTTTACTGTTGCCTTTTTTCTTTTCACTCTTGTTAGAAAATAAAGGTTTAGAATTGTTTAGGAAATGTGATCTCATTTATTTCTTCTTTTTATTTTTTTTTCAATCTTCTGAGGAGCAAAAACACGGAGTCAAACCTGTTTTCGTGTTCACAGCGTTTATTTACAAAAAATTCCCACAAAGGACATCACAACACCCAACGACGTTTCACAACATTTCTACCCTACAGCTTTTCAGCAAATGTATAGAAAGACAGTCACAATCACAGAATGCTGAAGGCGTTTTAAAACACATGGGGGGGGAAATCGGTTCTTTTTAAATATCAAACATGCATTTAGGCCAAAAGTGTTCACTGTAAAATCAGCTATTGTTTAATTTGAACATGATCAGTTGCCTGTTTCTTGGCACTTTCGTGCGTTTTCTGCTTGTTCACTGCAAAGTTAATCCAAAGGTGGGATATGAGACAGAATGAAAGAATTAACCCGTGAGAAACCAAAGAGACGCAAACCTTTCAGAAACGTTTTCCATGTGTAAACCGGGGATATGACAGAATCCCCGCGGATCCTTCGCGTCAACGTTGAAACTCAAAAACTTTAATACATCATTTTAAATATTTATAGACCTTAGTGGGAGGAAGATGGAGTGATTTTGGGAAAAGTTAGTTGCACACTTCCACCAGTAGGGGGAAGCCTTTTCTCCAGATGTTTTCCAGCCATAATTTCTCAACCTTTGGTCAAATTTCCCTCAAATGAATCGACACAAATCTAACTTGGATCTATCATACTTTGCTGTAATTGTTCATATGTCATTCAATCGTGGCGGTTTTTTTTTTTTGTTCCAAAAACAGTTTTTAACCGTTACATGACAACCACATGTCAGATGATAATGTCCAAAGTGGCCCCCTAGTAAACCCCCACCGTCATCGACGCCTGGTCCATCACCCAGCAGGGAGGAGAAGTCATTCACAAACCGCTACACACGGAGATTATTCTCGTATGTATATTTTCCGTAACTTCCCAACCATGAGTTCAATTGGATTCACATTTAGCTCCAATGAAATGACAAAGAAATTTGTCTTTCTTTATTGCTGAGCTCTGAAAAACTAGTTCTCTGTATTTATCTTCATTATTGAGTCACTATGGGATCTGATCCTAGAGCAGACTGCTGACTTCATAGAAATAGTTGGGTGGAGTCAATATGGACTGTTGGAGATTATTGATCAGTCGCATCTAATTTGAGGAGTTACATCAGGGGGACTGCTTGAACGACGCAGGGGATTGGGGGCTCTTGCGGCGATATAGCCTTGCGGTTGGAGGCAACGTGGTCGGCCTAGTTTTCAGTCAAAGATCAATTTGTCTTTTGGGTTAAAAAGTAAGAAGTTCTAAATCAAGCGAAGGAATGACAATCTAGAAGCTAACAGGAAAAACTTCCTCTAAGATAAAAAAAAAAGTCTCTTCAGTCATTAATAAATAAATGATTAGAATTATTTAAATTGTATTGCATGTGCAAATAAAGGGTAAAAAATAAGACGATCCATGTGCCTTTTTTTTTTTGCTTTTTTCTTTAACAATATTAAATGTTTCCTGTGCTTTGTGTCACAAAATTTGACGGCGTTTTTTTTTTAAAAAAACAAAAAACTTCCTTTTTGCTTCATTGGTTTTTGTGCCTTTTTTGTCACCTTTATGAACATTGTGCTGTTCAGTAAAATCTGCCTGAAAGAAAGGCACCGCTCAACTCCTCCATATCAAAAAGCCTCGGTGGGCCGCGAGAATTTGTGCATGAACACGACAAGAGTTAAAAAAAAAGAAAATAGTGTCACGACTACATCGACAGGCACAAAACATTCTTATGAAACGGTCCATCAAGGACCCTAAATGTACAGTTTTATGGCACACAAGTGTTTTTTTCTGTCTCCACACACGAGTGGACCCATTTCTGATTTTTCTCGTTCTCGTGTCGCAGGTGACTGAAGTTGTGCTCTCCAAACAGCAGGTGG
Source organism: Lophius americanus (assembly GCA_037951165.1). Taxonomy (NCBI): domain Eukaryota; kingdom Metazoa; phylum Chordata; class Actinopteri; order Lophiiformes; family Lophiidae; genus Lophius; species Lophius americanus. The sequence goes on along the minus strand of JBBDHG010000212.1, from coordinate 83,425 downwards.
CGCCATCCTCCTCGCCATCTCACCTGAAGGTAAGTGGAAAGAAATGGATTCCTCACAATATGTTGTAGCATAATGCTAATCTGTGCTGCTTTTATCCAGTCCATCCACTTTTATTTTTGCGTTTTTGTCTTGTGCGTTGATGGATTTCATGAAAGGTTTTTATTCTTTCAACCAGGCGACCGATTCTGCGTCAGCTTGCCAGGATTTTAAATGGTTTTTATGGTTTTCTGGAAACATTCGGTGTTTTTAGTGTGCCGTCTCCATGCCGACACATATTTGTGTCTGAAGCACTCAATGTTCATATCGAAACGTTTTGGCATTTGATCTCCCCCTTAAGATCCGCCTCCGTCGCTCCGACCGACTCTCAGACTGTGGTGACGGACAGCAGGGGATTATAGACCTTTTTCCCGTCAGCAGACCTGGTCCCATGGGCCAGCAGCTCCTGGATTGTGATCCAGTTGTCCAGGATTCTGCGACTGCGCTTCTTGGTGTTCTTGCGGTGGCACAGCTCCAGGATGGAGTTTGCCTCCTGCTGGTAAGTTGTCCCCTGCTGCCCTCCACCAACACCACCCTGCTCCTTCTCACGCTCCCTCAGGCAGTCCAGACGGCTCTGCATCATGAATTCCCGGCGCCGCCGCTGCTCCCGGGCCTTAAGGAGCTGCTGCTTGCGCTCCTCTTTGCTCCAGTATCGTCCCATCTTCATCTCGCTCACCGCGTCGTCGTCGGTCGTCATGCCGCTGCGCTCCTCCCTGATCTTCATGGCTCGCGCCTTCAGGAGGCGGTCCCTCACGGGCCTTTTGGCCACGTAGCGCGTGCCATCGCTGCGGATCTTCACCTTCCACTCCATGCGAGGGGATGCAGGAAGCAGTGGAGAGGACAGGGGTAACGGCACACCGCCTGACGCCAGGGCAACACCTTTACATGTGCTACCCAAGCTCATTGGACTGGCGCCGCCTCCGCTCTCCACGCCGTCTTCATTAGGAGGGTCTCCGAGTCGCTCAGAGGTGGAGGGAGACCCCAGCTGCATGCAGCTCAGATAGCGCTGGGGCAGCTGTGTGGTGGTCTGACGGCGGGACAGATAAGGGCTGTTCTCCGCGCTACAACCACCAGCCCTCTCTTTGAGGCTTTGTCTCATCCCTCCATCTGAACCGTGTCGTGTTCCTGCGTCCCGGGACAACGATCTAACCTTCCCCCCAGGGCTGGAGGTCTTGGTTTCCTCTGATCTCCGTTGGGTTTGTGGAGAATAGGGTTGATTAAGGTTTGCCTGTATCCTATCCCCCCTCTTGGCCCGAGTCCCCCTCTCTCTCTGCCTGGCGGTGATTGGCAGCTGCACACCTGCCGGGAGCAGAGGTTCTCCTGCCTCCAGTCTCTGTGTGGAGGTTGAGGGGTACTGTTCGCTGATCAGAGGGGTGCTCCTGCAGCTTTCCCCTCCAGTGTTGTAGGCACTCGTACTGTCCTTGTCCGAGCGCTCCCTCTCGGGGATCTCGTTGATATCGGACAGGCCCCGCTGACAGGACTCCTCACCTACTGAAATGCCACTATAGTCCAAGCATCCAGCTCCTCCAGCACCGGATATATTCTTCTCCTCGAGAGGCCAAGCCTTCAGGCAGTGCTCCCTCAGCTGCTGCATCTTCTGGGCCCTCAAGATGTTGCGACACTTGAACTCCAAGTGACGAAGTTCCTCTTCAAGAAGGGCCATCTCGTGTTGAGTCAGCCTCTCATTCCGGTTCACATCCAGCGAGATGCCCCCTTCCTCTTGTACCGGCCCCTGGCCCTCTAGCGCCATCAGATCTTTACTGTTTTTCTCATAGTAGCACTTGATTTCCAGGAGCTCTTTGTACCTCTCGCACTCCTCCTCAGTGAGTCCGGGCATCATCCTCATAGGAGTCCGGGCATCATCCTCATAGGAGAGGCCTGCCAAGTAAGGCCTCTCCAATCGCTCCACCGGCTCCAGTCCTCCTCCATTCATACAATCTAGTCCGAATAGGGAGTCGGTGCTGAACTGGAGCTCCTGGGAGTGCAGCAAGGGTGGCGTGTCCTCTCGGCAGGACAAGAACTTGCGCATACTGCCAGGCGTATTGGTGGCGTTCGTGTTGGAGGCACTAGTGTGGTCATCTCCCAGCAGGTCGTGTTCTGAAGACTCCTCATAGCGGGTGCTTTCATCGGTACGGCCCACCCCGCTGTCCAGCTCCTGGCTGTTGCTCAGAACCGTCTGGAGCAAATCGGGTGAATCCCTGCTCATGGTGTGCTGGTGGCCACCTAGTAAAGCCCCCCCGGCAACACCGCCCGGTCCAGCACCCAGCAGGGAGGAGCCGTCATTGACTTTGTGACTGCTGGGCAGATGAACCGCGTTATCCAGTGCCTCCAGGTCCAACTCATCTGGATCAAGCTGGTTTTCGTTCTGACGGTTGAAGGCGGATCAGGCGGAGGGTGTTCATCGTTGGAGACAAAAGACAAAAGGAAGACATGGATTAGAATGTTGTTCCCTCCTCCCCCCCCTCTTTTTTTGTTTTGAGCGTCACTCTGGACAGTTTGACATCAGAACGTTGGATTTTTTCACCTTTATGTTTTCAGGGTCACTTTTATGTTTGGACTCTCGTAGCAATGCTTCAATAAAAGCCAGAGGTTGTTTGCCTGAGTTCGTTGGATGGAGGGGGTTGTTTGATCCATGGAAGGTTGTTTTTTTCTTTAGCTATGATGGATTCAACTGTTGTCGTCTTACTTTAAATTCCACAAACAGCTCTGCTGTTATCGTTAGGCTTTGAACCAAAATGCTCCCTGAGCGGCGCTGTGCCGTTTGGCTCACCCGCTAAACGATCCACCATGCTCACGTCAATAGCTGCTAATGGAAAAGTTAAAAGCTTTGACTGATAAACAGCCGCAGCATTTATTCGGCTACACACACTGTAGGATAAGTGCTACCAGGTGACAACATTAATGGTTGCCACTCTAAGATAAGACGGTGGAAAATGACATGGGAATAGTAATAGAAACATATTATTTTTGTTTCTTCCAGCTGTTTTAGACAACTACACTAAACCCGTCAGGTGACAGGTGGGAGTCAAACAAACACGAGGAATCTAAAGGACCCTGAAGGACTGTCGGGGTAGAAATATTACTTTTTTACAACGTGTTCTCGCCGGAAGGGACCATTATCAGTTTGTTACCTAGTAACAGAGCACAATGTGACATTCTGATTTAAAAAGTGGTTTATGTCCCCTTCCAAAGCTTGTATAATGTGATATATATATATATATATATATATATATCTATATATATATATATAGATATATATCTATAGTATTTGACGTTTATTTTGGTAGTGAATGCAGCCCATTTCTGACACAGTAGTGGCGCTCATGTTTGTCACTAGATGGAGCTGTAGCACATTTTAACGTAGCATTTCCCTGCTAGGCTGTCCAAACAGGAAAATGAGCTCCAACATCCAAACACTGACAGAATGGAAATCAACTTCTTTTTAAACCCCAGCGTTCTACGTTCTGGAATGAAAAGCCCATCCAGAGGGATCCTGTCTTCTATGGGATGGATAGTACTTCATTATGGGACCTGTTGCTGGTTCCTCTCCTTTGCCATTTTGATCGGCATCCCATCAAATGCTGATCTTGTCTGATGCAAATCCGGGCTTGAATTAGCAAACAATCCGCTCCTCAGAGCTCATGTGATCTCGCCTAATTGGTTTAATTTGAATGTGAAGTGCGAGCAGACTGCAAGACAGAGTATTGATTATCTTCATTCTCATTCTCCGGCAACCCCTCGCGTCTGCGCCGTCTCCCCCAAGACAACAGATCAAGCTTTAATCTCTGCCTCTGCGTTTCCCTCTGATGATTTTCCGTCCTCGCCTCTCTGGCCTGAATCTTAATGTGGGAGCGTGCCCGAGTAATATAAATCTTGTCAGCCCTTCACAGCTAGCACTTGTGCTCGGACGTGTTTACTAAGAGGGGAGGTTGTGGCTGTTGGTGTGTCTTTGACCCAGACCAATTTAATGAAGGCCTTTTAAAAACGCCCTTTAGCTGCTCCTCAGCAAACGCAGTCAGCATACAGATGATGGCATCTTCTCACTGCCGCCTCCATCTGCTGCCCGTTTTTACACTCAACGTGATCGGGTTGGGTCCAGAGAAGTTCTTTCAAGTGGTTGAAGAAGGAGTGGTGTTGGGGGTTGAAGCCCCCTGGATTACAACACCCTCCTATCAGATAGAGGAGTGACCTTGAGGGAAACAAAGCTGTATTACATTAGCGCCGGGGTATTAGCACTATTTGTCTTTGCCTCTCTCTTCACCCTATCTCTCCTCCTGATCATGTTTTTGCACCTCCTTGGTTTCCCGCCTCCTAACACAGGTAGAGTAAAGCATTTATCAAGTCCCAGCGGGTTTTCAGTTTTCTTCTGATTGTGTTACGGAGCTCTCAAGAATTACCTGCACACTTTTAAAGAAAAGAGTAAAATGAGATGCAAACGTTTTTATTGTCAACTACCCATCATTTAATATTATTAATATTATTTAATAATAATGATTAGCACTTTGAGATTTGATCCAAATATAAAGTGCATTATAAATTAAATGTATTATTATTATTATTATTATTATCATGTTTAATTCAGATGATTCGCCCAAATCTGACCATTTATTCAAGTAACAGAAAGGCATTATATTTATAACATAATATTTATTTTTCTCTAACCAGAGGAAATCATTAAAAGGTATCTGAAGCATATTACCAGTCCTGTTTTAAAAAAAAAAAAACACTTTTAGCTTCACCTGTTTGAGTCGTATCTATATGGGGATGAGAACAAAGGAGAACAAGGACTTCCTGTTTGACTGGGGTATAAATATGAGGTGACACAGGCCCGATTCTCTCCGAGGTTCTTCACGATGATGAAGACCAGAGAACACAGCAATGAGGAGCAAAGAATAGCTGTAGGGGTCAGAAAGTCTCCCTAACCACCATCAGATGGCGCCGACACCAACACCATCTGTTTGGGAGGGTAGCAAGAAAAAAGCCTCTGCTGTCGTCCACACACAAGCTAACACTGCTACAAGCTAACGCTGCTACAGTTTGACAAACACCAATGGGACTTTCACTGGAACAAGGTCAGAGGTCAGATGAGACCAAAGTAATTGGTTTTTGGTTGCAAACATCTAAGATGGTTGTGGAGTAGCAAGAAACCAAGACATGGAGAAAAGCCCCTCATACCAAATGTGAAGTCTGGTGGTGGATATTTGAGGCTGTTTTTCTTCCAAAGCTTCTGGACATCTTGTTAAAGACATGGTTCCATGGACTCCATCAAACACCAGCAGAAACTGGATGAAGACCTAAAAGCCTGTCAGGAACCTTAAAGTGGGTCGTGGTTGGACCTTCCTGCAGAACATCGATCTGAAGATCACCTCAACATCAACCCAAGAATGTTCTGAGGTCACAGAATAAAGGTTCTGCCCTCCCAGATACCCATGACCATCCGCGTCACCCGACCTTAACCCCACAGAACATCTGTGGGATGTGCTGCAGAGAAGAGTCCACAAACGTGGACCTCAGAACCTGAAGGAGGTGGAGAGGTTCTGTATGGAGGAATGTTCTCAAATCTTCTCCATGTGTTCTCAAACCTCATCACAGACTATAGAAGGAAACTCAGGCTGTTATTTGTGGGCAAAAGGGGGCGGAGCCAAATATTAAATGCAAGCTAACAATAATTGAGGCATCGATGTTTTTGAGAAGAATAAATAGGAACTCAAAGGGGAGAACAATGACCCTCCCTTCAGACTGCGTGTCTAATAACTCACCTCTATCTCCGGGCGTGCGAGGAGCAGGGAGACATTAGTGCTGTCCTCTCTGGTGAGAATGGCCACCGCCTCCTCCCGGTCCTGGATGTCCAGTCCATTTATCTGACAGAGAGAGAGAAGAAGAAGAATTTAACTCGTGTCAGATAAACAAAGACTCTTTTAATGGAACTGAGCGCTGAACGAAAAGTCTACCATGTGAGAAATCTAACTTGGTCTGATTTTGGTTTTCAGAAGAAATGAAGCTCTATTAGATATTTCTTTTCACCTGTGGATGAGGCTGTATTAAAGGTAACTCTCCATTAGATATTTATTCACCTGTGGATGAGGCTGTATTAAAGGTAACTCTCCATTAGATATTTCTTCACCTGTGGATGAGGCTGTATTAAAGGTGACTCTCCATTCCAGCTCCATTTTACACCAAAGGTTATCCAAGACTTCTTAAAAAAAGGATTAAAAACTGGTTTCTGGTAAAAGTGTTGGCTGTGAAGATGTTGAGATGTTGTACTGATGATATTTGAGAAAGATCTGGACTTGCTCCAGGTTTTCTTCTATATTTTTGTGGATCAATTCGAAACAAAATGTTCTTTAAACCTAAATTGAGTCGGATATTCAAACTAAATCTGAGTAACGATGAAGGTGATCTAAATAGGCTGTGTGAAGAATTATTTGCACCCTTAAAAACTGCATCCAAAGAACTACCAAACAGCATTAATACCTGGTTCCAGCTGAACTGGACCCGGCCAGAACTGGTCAGCACCAGCCCTTTTCAGTCACATCTCCAGTAATCAGATGTGTTTGGTTGTAGTTGGTTCTGTAATTACATCACTGAAAAGTTTGGGATGTTTCCAATTTTCAAATTTCATACCCACACAGGCCTTAATGCCAGGAAGAACTGGACTGATTTTGGGAAAGGCCCGTTGCATATTTCCACCAGTAGAGAGAGTTTGTGTGATATAATTTCCAGCAGTTGATCAGATTTTCCCCAAATTTTTCACATAAAAAACAGAGTTTTTGGGTTGTAATCCCAAAATCGTTGTTTTCATTTAGTCCAAAAATGGTGCATATGAATCAACTGGAGGAGGTCCGTCTCGTATTTGTCTTATTTTACTGTAGGTATTCATATTTAACTCACTAAGTGAGCTTTTATTTAATTTGAATTTCTACAGTTTTTGACCGTTACTTCCCGACCAAAGTTGCGATTGTACTGATTCTAATTGTTACCCTTGTTTTATGATAGTTTGATACATTTTATGACAAAAAGGAAAATGTATGATAAAAATTGGGAATCCAACACAGTAATGTGTGGAATCAGAATCCGGAGGGATCCAATACTTTTTGATACTTTCCACAGCACTACCTGTCATTCCTGCTTTAACAGCCTATAGAGGAACTCTGTACCTGCAGTATTCTGTCTCCTTTGCGGATGCGTCCATCAATGGCAGCAATACTGTTTGGGTTCACCTGGGGGGGGGGGGAAAATAATCTAATTAGATGTCTAGGAAGAGAATCTGGAAGATTTATTGAGAAGTTTCATTTCACGACCGTCTCTTCACCTCTCCTACATATATCCCCAGGTCCTCCTCCTCATCGGTTCTGTAACAAACCGTCAGCCCGAGTTTATCCTGCTGACGGGTCTTATACAACTCCACCTCCTAGGGGGAGTCAGAAGATGTCAGGCAGAGAGCAGAGCGGCAGCCTCCTGTGACTCAGTTTGAGTAGCTAATGGGCTCTCACCTCGTACTCCAGCTCATCCTGCCGGTCCACTTCGTGCTGAGTGATGTCGAAGTAGTCGGTGGGGTCATAGTACACTGGCTCTAAAAAGCTGAGTTTGGATATTTATTCAGGAGGTGACATTTTAGTAATTGAGACTGCTGGAAAAAATGAAATACAGCACAGACAGCAGAATTGTTGTGGTCCACACGGCCCGTACTCACAGGTCATTGAACAGATACGGCTCCAGGAGTGGGGGCAGAGGAGGCGACGGCGGAGGTTCCGGCGGGGGTGGAGCTCCGCAGGGATGCTGGCTGCTCTTGCCAAAAGTCAACATATGCTGGAAGCTGATGTCTGTCTGAGTGCAGCTGTCCACACAGTCAGCCATGCCCATGGTCACTGGCACCAAACCTCCGTGGGCTCCTGCTAAGCCCGCTCGCCTGCGGGCTCCCCTCCTTAATATGTTGGACAGCACAGGGTCCCGTATGTCCAGGGTGGGATCCCCAGAAAGACGGGATAGCTCTTTTCTGTTCACCTGGAAAACACAGAGTCCGGATCAAACGTTGGAGGAGGACGAGGAGGGATGATGAAGAACAGATGAAGAGAGAAGGACACGTGAAGCAGCAGGACGCCCTAGAATCAGACCACTGGTAGGTTCTAACTACTGCGGACCTGGAGCACCCAACAAGACCTGCAGTTTTGGAGATGCTCTAATCCTGTCGTCAAGGCATCACAATTTGGCCCTCTATCAGAGTGGCTTAGATCTTTAGTCCTGCCATTTTTCCTGCTTCCGACTCTCCAACTTAGGGACAGAATGTTCCAATGCTGTGGAACATATTCCACCCAGTGATCGGGTCCATTGTAACAAGATAATCAATTTCATTCTGATGTAACCTGTCAGTGGTTATAATGTTATGGCTGATGAGTGTATAGTGACGCGACCACCTGGAAAGGGAGGAAGACTGGAGGATGGACAGAGTCATATCAGCAGGTTTGATGAGATGAGGTTAGCTCATAAAAACACAGAAGAGGGGGCCTCAAAACAAAGATGGAGATCAGGTTAGAGACATCAAACTGGAAAAATCACCTCAGTGGAAACACAAATTTAATCTCAGTTTAAAGTGCCTTTATAGGTGCACAGAGTTAGAACAAACGGAGAGCAAGGTTGGTATTTAAGAGGTTCATGAATCAGACTGACGCAGCAGAGCAGAAAGCTGAAAACTAAGACCTTTACTGGACCCCTATCTTCTGGAGGTGGGAACCCGCTGCTGGACTGACCACCTGTCTGATGGAGGACGAACGCCATAAAAAAGGGAGGGTATATTTAGAATAGATAGAATAGAACAAACTTCATCAATCTCCACTGGGAAACTCAAAAATGTAATCCGTAATCTTCAAAGTGGGATTACATACACGTAAAATGTTTCACTATATGCAGATGATGCTGTTTTTTTACGTCACAGATCTTTGCTGGAAAGGCGGGAACACAATTTAAAAGGAGAAAAGAAAAAGACAAAAGGAGAAGAAGAAAAAACAGGAAAAGGAAAAAAGAACAGAAAAGAAAAGAAGAGGAAAGAAGAAGAAAAAAAGAAAAATTAGGCACTATTTAATATCTCACACGCGGAGTGGCGCTGGTTCTGCAATTGTTCTGTTCAGTGCCGGCAATCGAAGAGTCGCTGTGGCGCTGTTCTATGATCTTTGTGAAATAAAACCTGCTTTAACTTCAGTAACTTTCAACTATTTGATTCATATCTTAAAACCTGTTATCAAACTTATTCCTATTAAACTATTTCATGTTTTAGGATTAACCTTCTTTTTTTAAAATCCAAACTCTTTTCCCTAATTATTCTAAAATTTCTTTCCCAAATCCTTTATAAGCTTTAAACTGTTTATACAGTTTGAACCATCATCAGTTTGAACATGAACCTCTTCTGCTCGTGGGTAATTTAAGTTTAGCATCGTCTGAGTCACAGAACAAGAATGAAGATAAAATAGCTGCACAACTATCAGGTGGATTTGCATCATTTATGCATAACATCATTATATTACGTATGAATTTAAAACCAACAGATCAGGTAGAAGTCTATTCTCTCCGGATGTAATAACCACATGATTACGTTCACCTCTGTCTGAGAGTGACAGCAGGTGGGGCGGACAACCTCTGCAGGGTCCGAAGCAGAAACCGACCTCCTGTATGCGGTACTCCATGCGTATTTCCAGCGCTCTGCCCCGCCCCTCTCTTCTCCCGCCCCCTCTATCTGTTATTGCATGTCAAATCAATGTCCCCCTGTGCAGCCAAGCGCAAAAACTTTTCCACATTCAGCCCCCTTCTTGATTTGCTTCTCTCTAATACTGCCACAACCTTCAGCACATTCACCTTCTCTCTCTCTCTCTCTCTCTCTCTCTCTCTCTCTCTTTGTGCTGCCTCAGCTACTCTATCGGCTCCGTCCCTTCCCTGGAGGTAGACACCACTCCTCTATTTCCATCTCTTTCTGCTGGTCCATTGCCTTGTGTGTGCTTGTCCTTCCTCTCACTAATGTTCCTTCATAAATCTTGCTGTCCCTCTTAATGAGCTTCTTCACTTGCAGACAAATCAGACGCCTCCTCCTTACATCGGCTGTTGGACAACGCTTAGTTTGCATGTTAGGTTCTAAAAAACCAACAACCACACCTTAATGTCTTTCTGCAAAAAGAACCTTTTTCCTTCCTTCTCTCGCCTAATGATCTTTGTTCCCTGCAGATAACTGGGGTTTCTCAGAACGCTCTCAGAACCCGGCTTTCCCGGATCAGAAAGAGGCTTTTGGGAATCGGCTCTGGGCTCTTGAGTGACAGGTATGAACACAGTGATCGCGTGACGACGAGGGTTTCTCATTCATTATCAATGAGAGGTGCAGAGATTGCTTTGAGGATGACCTGATGCAGCCCTTCGGCCCGGACTGCAGAACCTGTCCCGCTCGTTCCATGTGGCGTTATCTCTGGATCAGTAGGTCGTTACGCGACTTTACATTCTACTTAAGCAGATGATCTCTCGCCACCGCTCAGTCGGTATATTTTTGTTCAGAATTGAAATTCAGTGATATACTCCAGTTTCCAAAATTCGTAGTAGGGGGGGGTCGGCCGCGGCGGTACCAGAGGCAGCTTTGAGCTGGGGCTGAGATGAAAGGAAAGCAAAAGGAGGAGAGACACCAGGCGAGAGCCACGGGGAGCCGGGGAGGATAACGATGCAGGAGGAACGTACAGAAAAAAGCTTTCAAGGAACTGCTGGGTGGATGTAAATAGAAAGTCAACCTGGATCTGGGTTCATGTAAACAAACGCACAACACAGACTCGTGGGAAATTACTACGTGGTTCTTGCATAATTAGCTTTTCATCTGGAAGTGCTTTACGGAGGAGATGAACCACATGTGGTGTAAAACCGGGCGGGACGGAGAGAAGAAAGAGGGAATGCGACGCACGTAACCTTCAGAGTGTGGAAGGGTGCATAAATCAAATTCTTTATCTGAAATGGGGAATCTTTTCCGCCCAGCATTATAGTTGGTGCCCTTCCACCACGTTCATCTCAATGCCCCCGCATGACCCAAACCCCCCTGCATATTGAACTCAGCTTGTTTTGGTAATTGATTTTTTTCACATCGCTCACGCTTTAAAAGGCTGGAGCAGTCGCCCTCCGCAGAAAATCAAATCTGGAGAACACGATGACCTACGCCGGCTGTAACCCCCCCCCACCCTCCCGCTGTTTGATATCAAGGAGCTAATTGAAATGAACAAGCAAGGAGTGGCAGGTCTTTGATAAATACGGTAGTACAACCCAAACATTCCTTCAGCTAATGGTGATGAAGCTAACGAGCCCCAGCGGGAGTAGGGAGTGTAGGAATCCATGAAATCTGTCTTTCCTCATAGAAGACAAAGGATGATGGTTTTTTTTTTACGCTGGCGGCGCAAGTAGGTCGGCAAAAATAGCATCATCCATCCATACCATTTTCCATGCAAGGTCATGGAGCAGAACCCAGCTGACATTGAGAATCTATGTGGGGTCCACCCTGGACAAGCTACTACTTCAACACGTAGGACACCTATAGCAGATGTTTGTGGCCTGTGGCAGGAAGCTGGACTTATTTTCACCTTTGCAAAGGTGCAAATAACTCCACTCAGGAAGGGCCACAGGTCGCCGGGTGGCTTTGAACTTTGAACCCTCAACTTTGAACCCTCTTTATGTGAGGCTACAGTGCTATCCACTATACCCCCATGCATCCATGTCTCATCTCCATCCTTTTTGTCTGGAAGGGAAACTGGGGGATAATGATGGACACATGCATACATATAACACAGATCAGCCAAAACATTAAAACCACTTGCTTAATATTATGCAGGCGCCCTTTTTACCGCCAAAGCTGCTCTGCCAGTTTGTTCTGACACCTTGCTATCAGACAGGCAATTTGTGCTACACTATCAGGCGTGGCCCAAACACATCAACGGGCCTTGGTTGCCTATAACCCTGTATCGACACACTCTTAGAGATTAAATCTGTTCCACATTCTTAGATTCCTATTTGTTTTTTTGTTATTTATTTTGCTTGTGTTATCCATTATTATTTATCTTTTATACGTTATTAGCTACCATCTTTTATTGTTGTTGTTCTAGTCTCTGTTTGGTATTCATTCACCTCTAAATACATTTTGGACTCTGAGAGCTTTTCATACAGGCTAATTGAAAAGTGCCAGATAAATAAAGTCTGGTTGACTGATGAAGATGAGGGCAAGACTTGCTGAACATAAATGAAGACATTATCAGGTTATTAACTGTGTCCTTTGTGACCCCCGTTTTAATTAAGTTATGCCGAAGATCTCTTGCTTTAATAGATCAAAATACAAATCGTTGGCCCAAACTTGTTTTAGTTGCAATGTGAGAGTAACGACGGAGCAAAAAAATTTTTTAAACCTTTTATAAGTGCTATGTAAATATTTATTAAATTTTTTATAAAATACAGGTTATAAACATATAAAATAAAGGAAATGTCAATGGCTCCTTTAAAACCTCCATTATTGCACTCTGAACTATAATACTACATTATAGTTTGGTTGTAGTGTTATTACTATAATATTGTAATAACACATTTATAACTAAACTAAACATTAAATGTCCTTTTTATGGAAGTTTCAACACAGCAGAATGTAACTTACTGGATTTATGTATTTATTACTGGGTATTACGTTATTAAAAAAAATGATTGATGATAAATAGTTAAAATAAAGTCTTAGTTATGGGATGGATGGAATCATGTCATTAAAAGTAAATATTATTTAAGTAGTATTAAGGAATAAGTAAAAAGTAGTTTGACAGCATTGTAATGTTTAATGCCTTTTTAAAATTGAGTATCATGCTGTGGAGTTGAAACTCAAGCACATGAAATATTTAATATGGTAATTAGTTTTGATCTCAATGAGTCTGTATGTATGTATGCGCTGGTATTCATCAGTATTTATTGATACTTATAGCATCTATATGGTATAAGATTTATATCATATAGATGCAAATTCAGAGTAGATATCCTAATCCTACAGTGGAACATCCTGTCTCTCATCGGTTTGCTTTTTGCGATTGCCAGGATGCGTCTTTGCGTCGTTGTGAATAAAAGCTCATTTGATTTGTTTAATGACACTGGTTGCCATGGAAACAGACTCCTGCTTTACAGTGTGGAGGGAGTGACAAAGGCAGGAGTGGCCTTGGAAGGGGGGGGTTACTGTATGTGTGTGTGTTTCTGCAGCTGGAGATGTGTGTCTGTGGCTGGAGCTGTATGTTTTTGTTTGTCTGTGGCTGGAGGTTTGTGTGTATGTGTGTGTGTGAGTGTGTGTGTGTGTGTGTGTGTGTGTGTCCTTGCACATACTACATAGTGGGTACCGGCACAAGTTTTTAACCGACAGAGTGAGGTCATTTTTGGGAAGTGAGGACATTTTGGCCAGTCCTCACTTTGTCTCTATTTCAAAACCCTACTAAAGTGATGTGGATGCTATCCTTTGTGTGTGTGTGTGTGTGTGCATGTGCGTGCGTGCGGGTTAGTGTGGTTTGGAGATGTGTGCGTGTATCTATGTGTGTGTGGTTGAAGGTGTGTGTGGGTGGGTGTGTTTGAGTGTGTGTGGGGTTAGAGGTATGTCAGGTAAGATTCTCTCCTCCCACAGGTATCTCATCAGCTGAACGAGGTTATTACCCTTTTTATGTGCATCTATAGGCCATCTTGGTGGGAGCCTGCCAGTGGGTGTGCACCATCCACCAGTGTTGAACGTATTTGGAGCATGGGCCCAATGTTTAATGCATGAATTTTCATTCCTTTTGCAAGAGGAGATGTTTTGAACCGTCAAATTTAATAGTCTTGTTTTCCAGCATGATGTCCCTGAAAGCTGTTTAAAGCCATATTTATTGTTGAAAAGACATTTACTCAGTAGACTGCATCTTTAATTGGAGTTGTAATTATACATTTGTTAATGAAAATGGCTCAAAGCTGCAAACCTATAAAGAGAAAGGCAGTGGAATGTGAGGGAGAATGTAATTATTTCCTCATTTATGATGTTTTTCTTATGATTGAAGACTATAACTCCGTCTGATGGTCTGGATTAATCAGCCATCTCCACACAGCGTTTGTCATCATTACATGTATTAACTAAGGTTGTGTATTATGGGGGAAAAACAGCGCGCTTAACACCTAGCAGCCCTGGCCTCTTCAGAATTAGAATCATAATGTTTTTCACTGAACGTTTTTTCAGTGCAGCTCGTCAGCCTCTTGAAGCCGACGGCTCTGGCTGTAGTTCAGAGGCCCATCAGCATTCAGTCCCTCTCTCTGCTGCTGCTGCTCCTCCGCATCCCTGTTAGCAGAGGCTTCTTTAGCTTTACCAGAACCGCAACATCTGCAGTCATGCTGCCCCTCCGCCCAAAGAACCTGCTCCCCCTACATAAGCACCATAAACGCAACAGCTCTGAGGAAAACAAACTGTAGAGGTTATCGTTTAAAAAAAAAACCTGATGGTAACAGTAAATCATATGTATAATTGTAAAAACGTGGTGTAGAAACATACGTCATGAAACAGTACATGATGAATTTACCGTCATATTATGTGGCAAATACACACATTTTGTACTAAAAATAGGAACTAAAATTAAAATAAATTGCAGAACCAAACAGCTGCATTGTTATTACCCCTGAAAAGTCGGTGGTGTTATAAAATTGTTAATGCCGCTGCAGATCCTTTGTGTTCTTACAATAACTCAAAAACTGTTGCATGGATATTTCTGAAATTCCGCACCCACATAGACCTTCATGTGAAGAAGAACTGGGGTGATTTTAGGATATGTCAGTTGCATATTTCCAACAGTAGGGGGAAATGTATCTACAAAACATTTTTCGGTCATAATTTTGCAGATACTTATTTTGCTTTTATCACACTTTTCTCAAATTGTTCATATTTTACTCACTAAAGATTATACAGATTCTTTTTTTTAGAGTGAAGTTCTAGTTTCAATCACCGATGTATTTAACAATCAGTTGTACAGGTTTCTTGTTTTTACAGTGAAGATTAAGTCTCAACCATTGTTGTATTTCACTATTAATTATTCAGATTATTTTTTTTTAAAGTAATGTTCTATTTTCCACTGCTCATGGATTTTTACTATAAATCACAGTGCTTTTTTTCATTCTTTTTTTTTTTACAGTGTATGAGCCCTCTGCAGGCTCCAAATCATACAGCATACCTCCTGCCACCACTGTTCCTTGCGCTCCTGGCCACGCCCATCTGGGCGCCCTGGCTGAGCAGCTATTGCTCCAGGAATGGCGGAGTTACGGGGACGAAACCTTCAGGCTCTGTCGACCTCTCATCGCCAAATTAGCGACATTATTTGATTTAGCCTTAGTGTCTCTGCTGGCATTCCCAAACAGCCTCTCTGACTATGAAATTATGAAATGCACCATTCTGTTCTGGTTTTATGGTTACATCCCAGAATGTACTGCCCACTCCTTCGTCTTCTAGCCCATCTCAACCAGCAGATTCTAGCCTCTCCGTTCATCCCTACTCATCGAAGGACTCAAATCAATTACTCCTGCAGTCTGAGGGCTAAACAACAGAACCAAATAAATAAATAAAAATAGTTCGACTCCCCTTCTTACATTTATCATTATCAACTCCCTCCTTGGCTCATTACTGAGCTTCTATCTGGATTTCTCTCTCCATGATTCACACACTCTCATGGCTTCGCCTCTAGCGCTTTACAGCTCAGTTAGCCGGCCCACGCCCCGACTCCACCGGGCTACAGAGACCAGCTGAGGCTCCCGGCGCCACGGTTTCTGAAAGTGTTGAGCTGTAAACCCCCTGAGACTGAGAACGGAGCTTTTTTTTTCATGCTTAGTAAGCACCAGACTTATTTTGGTAGTGGAGTCACCAAGCAGCAGCTTCTTTCTAGGCACGGCTCCGCTAGATGAGCTTACTCACATCCAGTCTGTGGTCCAAGCTGCCAGGTGGTGCTGAGGCTGTTACCGTGGCAACCCCTCTCTCCCATAACTCTTTAGCCAAGCTTTAACAGCCCATCCATCCCATCCTATTGCCTCTGTGCACAGCGCTCCGTTCTCCAGTCCTGCTTACAGTACCTCGCTGTCTCACGCTCTAGCTCTGATAGAGATCCCCACATTCAGGCTGAAGAACCGTCGTCGTAACTGTATCCCAGAATAGTTCGGGATATTACTGAATCGTCATCAGCGCCACCGCTGCAGATCTTTCATGTTTATGCGATAACTCAAAAACTACTTCATAGATCATTTTCAAATTTAATTACAACATAGCCCTTAGTGTGAGGAAGAACTGGATTGATTTTGGGGAAAGGTTTGTTGCATATTCCTACCACTAAGGGGAGCTTTATTTCCAATATCACAGTTTTCCGGCAATAATTTCTCAACCGTTGTACGGATTTACTCAGAATTTGGTGAAAATGAATCAGTTTGAAAAGGTCGATCTTCAACACATCTATATATGTGTTGAAGATCGACCAACACATATAAAGATGTGATTGTTCATACTTTATGCACTAATTGTTCATATTACACTCACTGGGGGGCTTGTTTTTTCTTCAAGAAAATACAGATTTTTGGCCATATTTTACTCACTAGGGAATTTTTTTTTTAATAAGTTTTTTTGAGACATAACTTCTTCATCATTGGTCCAATTTACTCTAAATTTGGGGCAACTAATCTACCACATAGAGAACGTTCAATTGTCTCATTTTACTGTAATTTTTCATATAACACAGTTTGTTTTTAGTATAACTTCCCAACCATCAGTCCAGTTCATCTCCTATGAATTGACACAATCTAATAATCTAAATCTAATCTTTCACTTTATTGATCACATGTTACACTCTACATACATACAGTACAACTTAGTAAATTTATCCCTGCATTTGACCCCTCCCCTAGGGAGCTGTAGGCCGCCCCTGTGAAGCGGCCGGGGAACTGAGGTTTTAGGGTCTTGCTCAAGGACCTACAACATGTTGTGTCATGGGCTGGGCTCGAACCCTGGTGCCCCGGTTGAGCAACAGCAATGAATTTAAAGTTGAATAAAGTTCTTGTCTTTGTTCAACTCGTCACAATAAATTTGAGGAGCTCAATCAGGAAGCTTGCTTGTACACCGCAGGGGATTGGGGGCTTTTTTTGGGCATATACCCTTGCTGCGGGGGACGACAGCGTGAGCCGAGATTAGTTTGCAGGTACGATGGCTGGAGGAGTCTGGATATGATATGGTGGAAGTCCTGAATAAAGTGTAAAAAGGGAGAATCTCAGTAAAACAGCTAAATATGACATTCTGTGACATGTGGTGTGTTCTAACAAAACACAACAGTTTTTCAGCATTTCAGACTCACTGTTTTGACTAGAAATGAGAAATAAAATGTTTTGATCGTATATAACACACACATGAACACACTTCAGTTCTTTTAACACTTTTGTGATATACTTTTTCTTGTTTAAACCATGAACTAAAGAGTTCTAAGAGAAGGAACTTACTGATGGGTTCTTTATAAGAATAGATCCATCGTCTCCATAAGAGGACTTCCTTCTGAATTTCTCTGTTTAAAGATCCTCTTAAAAGTCAGTGGGACCTCATTAAAAATTTAAATGCACACAAAATAAAAGTCTGGGTCTCAGGAGGTCAGTGCCATTAATACATCTTATTAAATTATTTGAATGTAAAGCCTCTGCCGTGGTTGTTTTACGTGATGAAAGGGAGTGAGGGATTAAATGTGACCTATGGAAGAATCTCCTGGAGATAATCTCCCTCATATTTTCCGAATAATTCAGGATTCAAATCTGATGAAGAGGAATAGAATGAGTGGAATGTTTGTGATTGAAAGAGTGGGTTAACGTGAGGGGCTGCAGACGGGAGCGAGGAGTGTTCATCAAAGCTGTGATCACAGGGAGGAAGGATTGAAGGCGACGAGATGAGACAGCGACGACAACTTTATGAGGGTCCACTGAGGAATGAGTGAAAGACAGAAACGAAACGAGGAGGGAGGAGGAGAGAGGAGGTGGAGAGAGGTTGAAAGAGGCAGTGGGGGAGGAGAGAGGAGTTGGAGGAGGAGAGAGGAGCTGAGAGCATGAGAGTAGGAGAGAGATAGAGAAAGGAGGATAGAGGAGGTGCGAGGAGGAGAAAGGAGGTTGAGGAGATTGGAGGTGAGAGGAGGAGACAGGAGTCGAGAGTAGGGATAGGTGGAGATAGGAAGAGAGAGGAGGACACCGGAGGACATCGAGGGCTTACCTGAAACATGATCCTGTATTGCTCCTCAGGCTTCTGCACCACACACATGTTGCACCCCATTGTGACCTTTGACACGCTTTGATGACTCACACCAGAACTGTCTCTATCGGGGTCTTTGTCTGTGGTAGTGGGAGAGCCCCACCCTCATTCATAGGGTTGTGGTATTTTACTTCTCCTCCTCCTCAGAGGAAGAAGAACACACAACCATTCCTGCTGGAGGCGAACACAGTTTATTTCTTTTCTTCTTCTCTTCTCCGTCTCAACCCAAGTCTTAAATCCAGGACAGATTGACGCGGGGGGCCCGTTTCACAGCTGAGAGACCATGTGTGTTCTTCTGCCTCCATCACAGGTCCGAGTGTTCATCATCCCGTTTCACACACATAAACTGGAGAAAATGTTTTTTTTTTAAGAATCCTGGTGGTTTGTACTCATGGGTTTTAACACAGATAGACACACAGGTCCGGTACAACCGCCATGTTGGTTCTGTAGTGATGAAAACCCAGCAGAACTCCAGTCAACAACTTCACGCTCCCCTCTGAGCTGCACAGAACTCTCTGTCAATCCCAAAGAAGCTTTGTCCTGAACTACACGCCTCAAGAGTGTGTCCTCTGAGATAACCCCCCCCTCATCCCGCCCTCCTCTTCAGAACCAAAAGTTCTTGTCCTTCATTCAATTCGAAAATATTTGGTTACGCTGCATAATTATTAGCCGGAATCTTTACGGGCTCCAGCTGCGCAGGTGAGATAAGCTCTCTGCCCCAAACTAAACACACACACACACACACACACACACACACACACCTCAACCGCAAGCCTGACGACACCACTTCCTGTCGCTGTCAGCAGATCTGTCAGACGTCTGTAAACAACACATGTAGTTATGCTGATATCGTCGCCGCGGCAGGACGCCGTCGGGTTAATCTAATCCGGCGTCAGATATCGTGACAGGTATGAGAGCATTGATACCCCCCCCGCCCCCGAACCGCTGAAGGGTTTGAGCGAATGAGGGATTATGCTGAAATTAGTGACCCCTTAAGCCCCGGATCAGAACCGACTCTGTGTAGAACGTTTAAGAAATCAATATCCAACCAACTCACAGTCCAGATCAGGACTTGGTGCTAAAGTCTAGCGTTAATTGTGGACTTGTGGATGAACTCTCACTCTTCCACAACGTCTCTCATGTCTCATTGTCCCACTCTTCTAGATGTCAGCCCCCCCCCCTCAGTTTGTTGATGAGAAACTGAAACCACAGCAGGGTAGTCCGAATTAAAAGGGAGTAAATTCTGGATCCACTTTCCTGGGCGGCCCGCTCCTTTCTCCTCTAAGTGTCATCATGGTCTCCTCTCTTTAATCTCCCACTGAGCAGAACTTGAGGGTCTTGTCTTAAAGGTCCATCGCCCTGTAAGCCCCCCTGCTGACAGGGTGTTAGAGAAGCTTATCCCCATTCAGGGCTGCACTAAAAGGGGCGTTGTAATCCCTACACACACACACACACACACACACACACACACACACACACACACACACACATGTATTGTCATACCAGAAGCATCAATCAGCAAAAAGCAGGATCATTTTTTGGGGGGTACTGATATCCAAACTCTGGCGTCCAGGTGGAGATGGAGCTACAAGTGGCGTCAGACATGCTCAGCAGGCTCCACCTGTCTCCATCTGCTGCCCATGGCTGTGTCCACCTGTGAGCCGCTCCTGCACCTCCTGTCTCAGTCCTTTCAGAATAAAACAACAACAACAACAACAAGTCTGAACGCCGCTGATGCTCCTCTGCTGAATCCTCGCGTGTGAAATGATGTCCTCGTGAGGCACATCCGTAAAAGTTAGTCCGCCTTCGGTCTGCCGCAGGGAAAAAAACAGAAAGTCATTCCCATCCTTCTATTGTCCTCTGGTCACTCTATTTGGGAAATATCCCCAGCAGGAGGAGGAGGAGGAGGAGGAGGAGGAGATGAGGGTGTGCTGAGGAGAAGAAACTACATCCATGGTGAGGCTTGCAGGTGGTTGGTGATGGATCACCATCAGGAGCCGCACTAGATGAGAGGAATCGCTAACGGCTGATTGGAGGACACTTCTTGGCGTCTCCCTTTCCTGCGCGGCGACAAACGCACTCCCCCACTGCAGCGGGATCGCACAAAAGGAGGAGGCTCCCCAGTGGTGGAGGAGCCTGCTGATCTGTACGCAGCACAACTACTACAGCTAGATTTAACTCTCTCTCTCTCTCTCTCTCTCTCTCTCTCTCTCTCTCTCTCTCTCTCTCTCTATTCCTAGGGCTTCTCTTCTCTTCTCCCCCTATAATTTTTACCCACACCGCATTTGCTACCCACACCCTCCATCTCCATCCCACTTTCTCCACTCCCCTGCCTCTTTTTTTTTTTTTTTTTTTGCTTGTCTGCAGGCAGCAGAGAAATCCCTGCTCAGCCCGTTCGTGGCGCTGGAGCAGGACAGGAGCGGCGAAATACCAGAGCTCCACATAAAAGTGCATAGAATATCAAGGTGCTCGTCTTGTGGCATGTATGCATTTCTTTAAGGACCCCCCTCCCCCTGCACCACCTCTTTCCCTTGAGTTGTGATGAGATGGTACTAGAAAAAGAAGAGGGATGATAGCACTTTTTCATGCCAGTGAAAATGCCCCCCAGCAGGAAGAGAGGCTCACGCCTGGCTGTGCATTCAGATGAAGCTGCCCCCGAGACCCAGGAGGGGGAAAAGAGGAGAAAGAAGTGGAGAACAGGTGTGACAGGACGTGTCGGAGGATGTGGAGGAGAGCCGAGAGAGAGAGGGAATGCAAATGATTGTGTGGGAGAGCAGCAGAGAAAGAAATGGACATGGAGGGGGGGGGGGTGGGTGGGTGGGCGGGTGGGGTAACAACGTTTTTCTGCAGTAATCAAAATGACCTGCTGGGGGTGAGGGGGTGGTGGCAATATGGAGACATCTCATGGAAGTGTGTGCCCAGGCTGTGAAATATTCATGAGTGGAATCTCTCTCTCTCTCTCTCTCTCTCTCTCTCTCGTTCTCTCTCTCTCTCTCTCTCTCTCTCTCTCTCTCTCTCTCTCGTTCTCTCTCTCTCGTTCTCTCTCTCTCGTTCACCCCGTGAAGCTCCATCACCATCACGACGCCACTCTCAGGCTAACAATCAATCTGACTGAAAAAGGCTGGACTGGAACATTTACCGCAGCGAGGAAGAGGAGAGGCTCTGGACAGGACGGAGTTGCTGCCGCCGCTGAACTTAGCTGAGATTTGAGAACAATGTAGTTTTATAATCAGGTTGATTAAAAATCAAAACCACGGACTCAAAAACCCACAACTGTGCTTTCAGAGTTGATGACGTAAGTGTACTCAAATACTCGTCATTTTGTTTGGACAGCTGATGGCGTCTGATTGTTGCTCAGAGTGACGCCGGGCCACCCTCCAGAACTATTGGCACCCCTAAAAAAATGAGTAAAATAATGCGCCAAAACATAAATTAAATTAAATTATTCACAAACATCTAAGCTCTAACTCAAGTAACAAAAAAGATCTGGAGGAGATCTGAGACCATTCCTCCAGACAGAACCTCTACAACTCCTTCAGGTTCTGAGGTCCATGCTTGTGGACTCTCCTCTGCAGAACATCCCACAGATGTTCTGTTGGGTTTAGGTCAGGTGACTGGGAGGACCATGACAGAACCTTTACTCTGTGACCTCTGAACCATTCTTGGGTTGATGTTGAGGTGATCTTCAGATCTTTGTTCTGCTGGAAGGTCCAACCACGACCCACTTTAAGGTTCCTGACAGGCTTTTAGGTCTTCATCCAGTATCTGCTGGTGTTTGATGGAGACCATGGAACCATGTCTTTAACAAGATGTCCAGAACCTTTTGAAAAAAAACACCCCACAGCATCAGAGATCCACCACCAGACTTCACAGTGGGTATAATGGGCTTTTCTCCATGGCTTTTTTTTCTTGCTACGCCACACCCATCTTAGATGTTTGCTACCAAAAAGCTCTGCTTTGATCTCATCTGACCTCTGACCTTGATCCAGTGAGAGTCCCAGTGGTGGATGGATGTGTTGGGTTATAGTTGATGTGCTTTGCCTCATCTTCAAACAATTTTAGCAATAAAACCCGTGTTTAGAGTTTAAATACAAACTAATGCCTGTCAGGTGAAAATGATGAGATGTATCTGCATTCTAATTTCAAAAGCATAAGAATCAGACTTTGATCTTTACCTTCACCCCTTGTATCTATGGGGACCAGATTCCAACAAACCAAATGTGGGTCAAAGTTTGTTTACATGTGGGACATCGTGGGACACATCCTACCAAGGCTGAGTCCTAGTCCAGACTATTCCAGCAGTTGAGACTGACAGGACAAAGACACAACAAAAGATATTTGCTCAAATGCATCCCAGTCCACCTGGTGGTTCCACAATTGTATTTAGCGACGTGCCTCGCTGTCCGCTTGTGATCCGGTCATCTTATGGCAACGATCTATTCCTAAACATGTCCATAAAGGAGTTTAAACCGCAGATATAGCGTTTTAAATGCGTGTATTTTTACCCAGAGTTATGTCTCGGCACATCCTAGCCTATCCTATCTAAGCTAAGATGCTAACGGACCTGAAAATGTCTGTAAATTTTTGCTGGGCAACAGGCAAACTTACGAGGGCTTTAGCTGAATTAAAGAAACGTAAATTATTTAGGACAATAATAATGGAGATTAGTGAGAACACAAACAGACGTGGAGAGGAACAAGAATTCTATCAGGAAGCCGAGACATCTCAATGATTCTGATCGCAACATCTTACCTTCAAATATCTTTATTTCTGTTTTTCTTCCTTGAATTTTGAACTTTTTTGTCATATTTATATCATATTTATCTCTATTTAATGCATGTCTATATATCTACATTTACATAAACACAGATTAATTTGTCTGTTCTAATGTCACTTTTTAATTATTTCTATTCTATTCTATTCTTTTCTACTCCACTCTAATCATGTCTATCTCTGGTACTGTCGGGCCTTGGCGGCTGTTGGCGTTCTCTGGAAGCTTTTTCACGGGTTTTTCACGGGTTCTCACACCAATCCACAAACACAGATTTTCATCTCAGCCCCAATCTGTCCACTCTAGATCTTCATCTCGACACAAAAGGTCGATCTTTGCTGCGGAAACATCACCTTTAAACGGTCAAACGAACAAATCCGTCTTGCACAGCTCATGTCTGGAGGTAAAGATACCAGCCCTCGTCATCTCGCATTTCCGCTCCTCATTCCTGCCTGAATAAAGGGCAGCTCGCCCGGAGTTATGCTGCCCCCCGTTTCTCCGCAGACCTCGGCGCTACATGAGTAATTAACCCAAATGCAGAGTAAGAGCAGGTGGAAATTCACGTCTTACCGTTAATACTCCACCGAACGGTGTTCAGCTTTCTGCCGCTTCTGCCTGAGAGAGAGGAGCAGCCAGCTTCTGTCTCATAAAAATGGTAATGCTGAGTATTATGCATACATGAAGGTACAGCGGCGGTGTTTGACAGAAGACTCGGCTGAGAACTTCTCCGAGGAAGAGGAGGGTGAAGACCTTTACTTCCTCCTCGGTGGCGGCGGTCCACTGGCAGGATTTTAACAATGTTCTCATTACCTATTTACTGCAGTGAGGAAGATGTTCCAGTGCATAATAGCATAATATACCGCCTTAATGTCCATAGTTTTGTGTTTATGGTTGCAGATGATGTGTGTGTGTGTGTGATTGTGTGTGTTTGTGTCTGTGTGTGTGTGCGTGCGTGTGCTGGTGGGTTATGAGTGACAGTTAGCAGGAAAGCGACGCTAGCAGCAGCTTCATTCACATTCTAAATGAGTCTCCCTGCCTCTACGGCGCCACAGAGAGAGGCTGGGTTCGTGGATGGGCTGAGTCCGGAATCCAGATTATAGATTGGGAGAAGAGGTCGGTGCGTTCGATTCTGGATGAGGGAGCGGATTCTGCAGACCACTTTTCTAACCTGCTGAGGACCCGAGACAGAAGTCCTCGTTCATGTCTGCAGAGAGAACACCAACGTGTTTGGAACATGGTTTGTTATGGAGGGCGTTGGGAATGGGCTTAATCGGCATGAGCGCTGGGCCCGGTTCTTATATGTCTGAGGCTGTTTGATA
Organism: Lophius americanus; assembly: GCA_037951165.1. Taxonomy (NCBI): domain Eukaryota; kingdom Metazoa; phylum Chordata; class Actinopteri; order Lophiiformes; family Lophiidae; genus Lophius; species Lophius americanus. The sequence continues at coordinate 59,004 of JBBDHG010000212.1, read as the reverse complement.
TGTTGATCACGGTCTGTTAAACAAGCAGCTCTCGGTTCATTTTGATGGGCAGTTGATTAGAATGTCATCATTCTGGGAGATTTTATGTTGGTTTGAAATGTAGATCTCTAATGATTGATCACATAAGGATTACTATTAAGACCCACGATCTTAAATCTAGAAACAGAGACTGAACATTTTTCTGCATTTCAGCTGAACATAGAAATCTCCCCGGTTTTGATGATTCTTTCATGTTATATATCATCTATTTAACCTCGAAACAGGGCTTCTCGCCATATTTCAGTCCTATTCGAAAAGTCAGGGTTATTTTGGAATTGTCGCATTCCGCAGCCGCAGCCGCAGCCGCAGCCGCAGCCGCAGCCGCATCCACTGCAGATTGTTCATCTTAATGCGATAACTCAAAAACAATTTCATGGATCATTTTCTAATTCTATACCCTCATAGATCCTAGTGTGAGGAGGAACTGGATTCATTTTGGGAAAGGTCAGTTGTATATTTACGACACTAGGGGGCGCTTTATCTCCAAAAGCTTTGCAGCTATCATTTCTCAACTATCAAGTGGTAATTTTCTCTTCTTTTTTTTAAAATTAAAAACACTGTTTTTCAGACATAACTTCACATTTAATTTGAGGAGTTCAATCAGTGGCGTTGCTTGTACAACGCAGGGTATTGGGGGCTTTTCAGGGGTATTTATTCTGACATATTATGACATATGATCATATAATCATAAGAGTCATTTACTCTTTTCATATTTGCTGTATTTGATAGAATTAATGATCAAATTGATTAAATGTGACCATATATAGAGAACTTATGTCATAGCGTCTGAAGGAAATGTTAAATATGATGAAATACTTACGTTCGGCGTTTTGCCGTGGGTTTTTTTTTTCTTTCATCCGTTGAATGATTCGTGCTTAAATAGCGAGATATTGTCACGCTGTGTGAGTAACACAATGAAAGGACGGGCGGCAGACGGGCGGCAGACGGGAGAGCAGACTCACTTGAGAGTTGTCGAGCAGCACAAAGAATTGAATTATCTGTCATCATAAGAGGCTGGCTGGCAGCGGGGACATGTAAGTCCTCTTACACAAATAAATGGCTTTTCATGGTAGTCAGGGAGATGGGGGGGGGGGGCGGAGGGGGGCTATTCCCTAATGTGGACCCATCACAGCTCTCAAATCGGCACTCATCACAGCTCTGTGCGGTCCGTTAGCGGTTCTCATCTGGCTGTCAGCGAGACACAACGAGCAGCAGGGACGGAGACGACAGAGGAGGGTCAAAGGTTAACCCTTCGCCGTCCTCGCCATCAACTAAAATATGATTTTCTATTATTTCTTTGCAGGCATTTGTCAATCAAACATCAAAGACACCCTAAATTTACATAAATGATAAATTGGTTGTCCAGGTTTTGGTGGTTTTTCACGGATTACTTTAAAAAAATTAGTGTCACCTTTTGGTAAAGCATGTTTTTAGGGAACTATTTCACCTTTATTAGACTTTCTTTTTTCAGTGGAATCAAGTTACATAATATTATTCAAAAAAAAATCCTGCTTATCAAAGAGGACTTTCTCTGCAGCCATGGTTAATTTCTTCTCCTCTGTGTCCCCTTTGTACCTGAGGTGTTCCCCAGGGCTCCGTCTCTGGACCCTTACCGTTTAGCACTCACTACAGTCCAACTTTGTCCAACCCTCTCCTCAGATTTGAAGGGCTCTTTTTCAGATCCAGGTTCATTTATTTAGTAGTACGGCATATTTATATACTAAAAAAAAGTCAGGCTTATTATGGAATCGTCGTCGCCGCTGCTGCAGATCCTTGGTGTTTACGTGAAAACTCAAAAATGATTTCATGCATCGTTTTCTCGGCTTTAATATGCCAGAAAAAACAACAATCCTTTATGTATCCAGCAGGACTGTTGATAAGTTAATGCTTCCTGTGTGGAGGGAACCCACGCAAACAAAACCTCACGCAAAGACCTCATGCAAGGTGGATTTGAGCCCAGAACCTTGTTGCTGTGAGAAAGGAGTTCTGCCCTTCTAACTGCATCAAATACATTCAAAATAAAAAAGCACCTAAGGCCCTCATTAGTTTCTGACTAGAAATATTAAATTTAGTGAAAGTAACTGAAACGGGTAAATCTCAGAACAGAATATAGATTTAAAAAAATAATCATGACTGTAAAGTTTTTTCACTGCCATTCCCTGAACCGCCTGTAGGGGGACCAGGTTTCCCGCTTTGTGCAGAACCGCACAGAATTTTCCCTTCCAGCGTTTTGACCGGCTCCAGTTTTCAGAAGCTGGTGCCGCCGGAAAGACGCTTTTCTGAAAAAATCTGGATTTTATCCGACGCCCGGCTTGTGAAGCAGGAGATCCTTCAGTTTCCTGTCCAAAAAACAAAAAAGCTGGTAAATCTATTTCGTTAAATATCTTTTATCTCTTTGGGGCATTTATTCTTTTAATATCTAAGACACTCTAAATGTACCATTAAATGACAAATCATTTAGTCAAGCCTTTTTTTAAAATTAGATGTATAAAATCAGTTAATGATAAAGTTTTGTATTTCACTGAAAATAGTCAGTTTTAATTAGATGAGCTCAACCTTTGACCTTTCATACATCCAACCTGTTTAGTCTTCACATGCTTTGAAAAATCCTACTTATTGGACTTCCTCTAAAACCACGGTTAATGCCTTCTCTTCGGTGGCTCCTTTGACCTGTGGTGTCCCCCATGGCTGCATTCTTGGCCCCTTACTCTTTAGCATATACATGCTATCACTGGGTCGCCTTATAAACAGGGTCAGTCACATTTTTAAATAAGAAATAGAGACTCATTTTCTCTCCCAAACAGTTGGTGGAGAAAAGACATTCACTATGGGGAGGGTTTTTACTCCCCCTAGTGAGAAAAACATGAACTATTAGAGTCAAATATGATTCATACGCGACAAATTTTGACTAAATCAGAACAATTGAGAAATTATGGCGTGAATATCTTGGAGATAAACTCCCAATAGTGTCAGAAATATATAACCGAAATTTCCCCAAATCAATGCAGTTCTTCCTCACACCAAGGTCCGAGTGGTGATAAAATATGAAAATGATACATGAAGTATCTTTTGAGTTATCGCGTTAATACGACGGACCTGTGGCAGACATGGCGTTGATGCTCTTGGGGGATATAATAAATATATCGTCTCAGTTTGTTTTTATATTAAAGCTGCTGGCGGTACGTCGACTCCATTCCACAATATTTCCCAGGAAGGTTTCCCGGCGCTGAGTTTCATCTTCTCCGACTCCTCCGATCGATGGCGACTGTATCATTCACACCGCAGATGTGTTTAATGATCAATATGAAGGCTTCTCAGCGACTCGCCCACGGCTCCACATGCGTCGCACACATGCTCACCTTCATGCATCATGAGGAGGGGGGCCAAGAAAATCCCATTAATTCCACTCCACACTCTTCCTCCCCACCCCCCACCCCCCTCGTGATCCCACCTAATATGATCCCCGGCGACGTTCCACCGCCTAAATGCCTGCTTTTATAGCCACAAGCGTTTCATATCATCCCGTTCCAGCTCGGAAATCCTTCTGAAAAGCCGGAGCTGTCATTTTCTTTCTAACACGGAAAGAACCAATCACACATCCCCGAAGAACCGGAACGTCTCTTCAGATGGAAGAACGGGGATAAAACGTAGAAATGTACGTGGAGTTCTTGTGTAGAAACGCTGCACTTAGACTCCAACAGACGGTTAGAACAATCCCTCCTCTCTGTGCCAGAAGCTTTTATTAAAGAAAGGTTCTGCCACCCAGGTGTGTAAGACCTCTGCAAGGTTCTACCCGACCCACTCACTCCTGCTGGTTCTACCCGACCCACTCACTCCTGCTGGTTCTACCCGTCCCACTCACTCCTGCTGGTTCTACCCGTCCCACTCACTCCTGCTGGTTCTACCCGTCCCACTCACTCCTGCTGGTTCTACCCGTCCCACTCACTCCTGCTGGTTCTACCCGA
>JBBDHG010000212.1:10000-50000 GCA_037951165.1 Lophius americanus | reverse complement strand
CGTTAAATAAACCGGAGCAGCTGTGGGGTCGGCACAGCAATGCTGCCAAACGGCAATATAATGTAAAATACAAATATTCAAATGAAATGATTCATAAATTCTGACATCATTTGTTTTTCATGGTTCTTTTTCAAAATGCTGTTAATCCTAAATTAGTGTAGTTTTAAAAGACAGAAAGCAGATGATGATAATCTTTTCCCCTCGTTAAAGGGAAAACTTGCCAATCTGTGCCAAATACATCAAATACACGATAAAATATACAATAAAACAATAAGAGACTTACCGGTAATAAACACGAGCGTTTAAAACCCTTTAATGTCCTCACCAAGAAAACAAACTAAAAAGTATTTGTTTGCGTCTTTTATTTCTTAATTTTATTCATTTAATATCTTAGACACTCTAAATTTTCCATAAAATGAATTAAAAGAAGTACAAAAAAATATTTTTTTTTTAATTACATTTATTCACATTTTTGATAAAACATGTTTTTAGAAATATATTTGACACTTTTTAGACTTTTTTTTTTGTTGTTGTATTAAATTGAATAATTCTATTTATTCAGCCCTAACACACTTTAATATACGGCCCGATTTAACCGTGGTGTCCCTCAGGGCTCTTCCCTCGGCCCCTTGCTTTTTTAGCATTTACATGCTGCTACTGGGTTTTATATTAAACAGGTTCAGCCACATTTTTCAATAAGAGATAGAGATTCCAAAAGTGTTCAACCAAACAGAGAAGCGGGACATTTTTATACAACAAAAACAGATTTAACAAAATAAAAGCACAGAGTTGGTTGTGTTATTTGTTTCTAACTCTTGGGACTTTATTCTGACGGAGGAAACGTCCTGGATGTTTCTGAGGATTGGCGGTTTTCCCTTCACAGAGTGATGGTATACGCCTCAGTGTTGGGAGTTTTTATTTTTCTCTGTGTAACAACTGCGATAAATCTTCTGATCGTAAAGACGGAAGATTAAGTGAAACGGCGCCCGTGGGAGCGAGGAAACGGAAACCAGTTAGGAAATAAAGCTCCAGCTACGCTGTGATGGGAGAATCAAACACGCTCAGAACAAGGGAGGGAGGATTCAAATAAAGTTTATTCTCACCTCTGTGGGTCGTTAATCACCACTGGAGGCTGTTGTTCACCGATTAGCCATAACATTAAAACCACTTGCCTAATAGGTCCCTAATTTGCAGCAAACGGCGTTCTGTGATGTCACTGTCTGTTCTGACACATCTCCACCACAACCAGCTTTAACTTTTACAGGAAGTACTTTTACTCTTTGACTATATATATATATATATATACACATATATATCAGTATTTATTATTATTAAATGTATTTATTGATGTTTTTACCTTGTAGCACTTTGACAGATTTGATCCAAATGTAAAGTGTGTTATAAATAAAATATATTACTATTATTATTATTACATTTTAGAGCCTGAAGTCTCTCCTTCTTACCTGAGTGAAGAAGTTGAACCTATAACAGAAATGTATAGAAACAGGTAGGTTCATTTCTCACACTTCCTTTACCTTTTCCACAGGTAGAAGGACCGACTCCAGCCAAACTGGTGCCAGAAGCAGAATTTTGTTATGGTGCATATCTGTCTATCTCGCCCTTTCTCTCTCTCTCTCTCTCTCTTTGCATGAGTGTATACTGCGTTCCTTTGCATCACATTTTATTGACCACATCGCATTGCCTCCGGCTGATGATGCTCCCCTCGACCATGATGCCCCTAAACAAGCGGAAGGGGCGGGGTCGACTGGAAGATGGATTTTTCTTTTTTTGGAGGCATTTTTTATTCTCATTTGCATAAAACTAGTTAACAGATTTTCATGAAAGTTGTTAGAAGATAAGTAGTATTCGCCAAGAAATGGATTAGACTGGAAAGAGAGGTGGATCATGATTGGCTTCCACTCACATTAATAAAAGCCTGAGGACATTTATTTTAATGGCACGCACTTGATGGATTTGAAGACTGTTAGGCCGTCACGGACGGTTGCGCTCTACTGAGAGTATGGCTCCAGGCACTTACTGTATTTTGATTAGCGCTCATGTCTTTTAACACCGTCTCATGAGTTCTTGCCCCCATGAGATCTTCCACACATCCATATAAGATCATGAGCCAAGAAATAATCCCGATCTGTCAATCAATAATGTATTAAAAAGGTTGTGGCAAACTCATTGGCTGTGCGATAACACATAATAATGCTACAGACATGAAAGTAGATCTGAAACTTTATCAAATGGAACATTCCATTTTGGAGAGTGGCGGTGGTGGCTGATAACTCTGCAGAAGTGGATGAATGACGAGGCTGATTGATCTGCGAGAACTAGGTGGAGATGGGGAGGTGGAGGCCCGCAAGAACCAGCTGCATGAAATAAGTAGAAAATAGAGAAGGAGATATTTAAAGAGGAGAAGTTGATGGTGATGGGCGGAGCATGCAGGTGTGACACAGTGAGGCTACCTGAAGGAGCTCAGCTGATATCAAGTGATGCCCCAGGCCGTGAGGCAGGTAATTCAGACTGAGCATGTGTGAAAGGTGAGGATAGTAGAGTGGTATGAGCAGGAACTGTGGTCAAGTAGTGTACAAGAGGATAGTCTTTCTTATTGAACTTTCCCATTATATTGGAAAGAAAAGAGAAAAATAAAAAAGAATCTCATTCTCAGCTTCACAAAATGTCAACTTGCATGGTGGCATGGAAACACTGAACTTCCCTCAATAATTCCTGTTAAACCAACAGTAAGGTACTAAAACCATAACAACACGGCTAGAATCAGAGCAGAACCACTTTAAATCCACTTCCCCTGCAGACCACAGTCCTCACAAAACTATTATTATTTCATCAGATTCTAGTAAGTGCTTTTGAATCACTAGAGTTAGATTTGAATTCTCTTTTTTTTATTTTTATGTTGAGACCCTGAAAACCGAGGAGGCCCATGTTTCCCTCATTAAACAACAGTGACATCTAGTGGTCAAGTTCTGACATTACCTCAAAGGGTAGGATGAAAACAAAAACCTCCACCTGCATAAACTGTTAAAAACAAATTCATTTATGCATTGATCTGTACAGACACACTTTAACAAACATTTCATATATTATTTTATACACTTTCATAAAAGTAAAAGACTAAATGCACGAGATAATGAAAGTCATATTTTTTTTATAGTTTGTAACTTGGATTGCGACTCTACGGAGGAGCATCAGGGTCACATGAAAAATATGTTCTATCTTTATTTTCAGAATCCAGACTTATTTTCATAGTTTGGAAAAAGAAAGTCCATCTGGTCAACACCTGAAACCCATTTTTATGTAGCCCAAATCCTTCCTGAACCATTCCTGCAGGGAGTTGTGGAGCATTATCCCGCTGGAAGAGGACACTAGGGAATACTGGGGTTCAGTATGCATGTAAAAATAAGATGATAAAAATCATAGCAATGAATCTTCAACATTTTGGAGTAAGGTCTCTGATCTTGCTGAATAGTAGCTGGATAGCGGGATTAAATGTGGAGTAGAGTAACACATGCCTTTAGCTGAGTCTTAAATGAAACACAATATTAACTAAAAACAACCCAGGAAAATAATCCTAGCAAACTACAAAATAATTTATTCATAAAAGTTAATTTATAACCATGCATTTGATTAAGTGGTTTAGGGTAGGTCCTCTAAATTATTTAATCAAGTGAAGACTGCAGTTCTACTTTCCTCCGGTAGGGGGAGAACATGTTCCGATAAGCTGGTTACCAACTTACAATTACATCAGGAGAAGAGGAAGAGGAGTTTGACGATAATCAAAGTCAAAGAAATAGGGATAGCAGATATAGAGATTTAAACCCACTGTGGCTCTTTTCTCTGTTGCTCTGGCCTGGTTGTTTGAGGAAGTGTTGGTACATCTGCACTTTCTAGAAAAGAAACGGAGGAACGAAGACAAGAATCGAGTTAATACAAAAATAATTGCCTATCTAAAAATATGAAAATATGCCTCACGAAAATAAAATAACTATAGTTGGAACAGCTTTTATCATTCCGGATTAAAGATATGCTGTAAAATAATAATAATAAAATAAAATAAAATAATAAATAATAGCCTCTCAGTATAAACAGCAGAATTAGTGGCGATTTTTCTAGCACTCAGCTGGATAGAAAATGTTAAACCAAGCAATGTGTTGATAAGCTTCAGATTCAGGTAGTGTGTTGACAATCATGAAGAACATTCACTCAAAGGGGAAGGGAAGATATTATGATTAAAACAACACAAACTATCACAGTAACATTTATATGGATACCAGCACACATAGATTAGAACGAATGGGCAGACAAATATGCAAATACGGCAACAAAACAGAAATAGAAATAAATATGGGTCGAAACCACCGTAAATCAAAAGTATAATCATATCTAAATATAAATGTCAGGAGTGATGGAATAAGGAAACTAAAGGCGCTGTTTAAAATATCCAAAAGAAAATAGGTGAAATGAAAGAGATGAGTGGATCAATAAAAGAGAATGGATGGAAGGATGAGATGACAGGAGACAAAAAAATACTGGGCAATCATCAGTCCGGCAGGTATAGTTACTAAACAGGAAACACTTGTCATTATCCATTATCCACAATACATGTAAGACGGATTCTAGCAAACTGGAAAAAAGACAAAGTGAATCTAGATTTAAAGTGGTTGTTAGAGCAGAACTCAGGACACATCGGGATTAGAGGGATATTTACATTCTTGATAAATACCGGACTTAATTGAGAAATACAGTTCTGTCCTGTATGTAAAATTATTTCCGATCTATACTCCAGTTCACTAGGTGGCGGTAATATTCACCAAAAGTTGCTTGCTGACCGCCAGAAAATCATGATAATAGTAGAAGAAGAAGAATTTGATGAAGACGAAGAAGAAACTCTCCTACGCTTTATGTGTGATGGTTACCGTACGAAAAAACGACCAATACCGATATTGTTTTTTTTTAAAGATAAATATTTAATTCATGTAGATTGAAGTGATTGTTAGAAGAAAAGAAAGATAAAACCATCAAAACAGCTTCGTGTGTTTACCTTCGAGGGGAGGCGCGTGCGTCGACAAACCGGAAGTTGATATTTTGCTGCTGTGGATAACTTCCTCCAACGACAATTGTGCTCATGTAAAGCCCAACAATTTCAAGTACGATGTCGTGTTGTGTGTCTGGCTGTAAAAATAAACGCTCCTCGTCCAAAAGTCTCAATTTTTTTCGAATCCCGCGTGGACCCAGGGGTTTCCAGAGAATAAGAGCACGGTTATGGCTGTCCGCAATTCAACAGGTGAACGGCGGCGCCTACGTGATCAGAGGGAATGCTCTGGTTTGTGGCGCACACTTTGTTTCAGGTAGGATAACCATGACTTATTTCTATTATGTAGAGGTGGATTAGATTTGCAGCAAGTTGAAATGTATCTCCTTAACTCTCAACTTGTGTTTGTTTTGACCGTCTTCAAGGAGAAGCGTCCATGGACCGCAAAGATCCCGACTTTGTGCCTTCTGTTTTCCCCTGCCCTCCACACAACAATGTCCCCAAAAAGAAACCGACGAAACGGTAGGAGATCTAAATCACTGTATTCACTAATAAAGGTTTGTCTTATCTTATCTGTAAGCATAAACATGTAATACTGAATCTGATCACACTCACAGACCTAATAATTTGACCCACATGTTATAAGAGTCGTTGATCATGAAAACCTATTAATACATTCCGGAATTACACTATTACAATTATTAATTTGACCACCCTTATATCTTGATCTGCCTTAAAGTTTGATAATTTCTTCTATCTTCAATCCCTCACCCTTCCACCATCTTTCACTCTAGTCCATCAAGTCTTTTTTTTATTCATCACTATTTCAATGTTGTTATGTTTTAAAGGAAAAACACAAAACACTCTTAGGTTTCAGTCCTGGATGAGATGATTTGCTGCTTTTCAGTCAAATCAAGCAAACATGAAATATGTTGCCATAGGAAATGTATTTTTCACCAAATCTGACATTTTATTGGGAACAAGAAAAAAATGGAACACCAACTGAAAACGACACTTAATTGTCATAGTTTTGTTGCTGTAATAAGTCTCTCATAACACGTTGTTAACGCCCACTCAATCATCTTAACTGAAGTGGTGGGGTGTGGATTTTCCTCCTGGGCCTTCTGTGTTTTATTCCCACAATTAAGCTGACCTCAAATGACTTAAGCGTGACGCTACAGCTGCAGGCTTTTGTCAATCTACGTAACCAGCCCATATTCAAAGAGTAGGTAAAATGTATCCAGTGGAATGAAGTGGGTCAAACATGGTTCACCAACAGTGTTTTCTCAGACTCAAGCCTAGCTGCTGGGCATAAACATACGTGCCCAAAGGCACACTGGTAGCGCCAGACCACTGAATCTTCACCTCATTCTTTCCATAACAGTGGCAGCCATCTAATGCCAGCACAATCAACAGCTATTTAAGATCCATCGAAATCCATTAGACCCAGCAAAGCTGCCCATTATCTGAAGACTAAGTCCATCCTCCGTTCTTTCTATAAAAATAGCTCAATGACACGGTCCTACTGGACACCGCCGCTGCCTTTTATCTCCATTAGAAGAATCCTTTCCCACTGACATGCAAGCCTGTGTTGGCAGCTTAGGCTGCCCTCTCCTATTCCTAAAATATTTAAAAATTAGTTTTAAGGCAGAAAACAAGCGCGAGTCAGAGGCAGTGGATATTGGAAGGAACTGCTTTCCACATTTGTGATACTGACGTAGAGCTACCTAAGCTGAAATTCCCTGTGTGTCAAGGAACATGCCCGACATGACAATTTCGAAAATTGGTTAGTTTAAAAAGACTTAAATCGTCCAGTTTGATTTCACAGTTTTCAAAAACTTTGGAGGCGTCGGCTTTGTTGGTTTTTTTTACTGAAGACAGCCGTGGAGAAATCTGATTGGATAAAACAAAACTAACTGGAAGCAGCCATTGAGAAAAGCATTAGAATAACGTTACCAGACTGATGGGAAAAAACCTATCGTCTCAATTACAATGTTTATTCTGTTATTATTATTATATTATTCTGCTAAATTGCAACCCACGGATTTATTGCGCATTCAGGTGAACTGGTTTCTAATCTTTTTTTTCAAAGGGTTTTTGGTCGTAGAAAGCGGCGACATAAAGCTAATCTGAAAAAAGAAGAACAAACAACTCCATCTCAAGACGATTCTCCAGTCTCATCCATCTTGATGGAAGAAATGCAGGCGCCGTCTTCTCCACTACAGGTAAGAACCAGGACATTCCTGCATTAATGTCAAATGTTGAGACAACAAATTGTGCCTTTTCTTTTATTGCAGTATTATTCTATTTAAGATGCATATATTCTGCTTGTGTGTTTTTCCTAGGAAGCAGAAACAGCCACTAATGGGGCGGAGTCTGAACCTGAAACCAAAACAAACAAATCAAAAACATCATCCAGCCACAAGAATGGATCACCATCATCAATGGCGCTAGCAGTCACGCCGACTCTGGGGACTAGGTTTCCCACTCTGCTTCTGAAATCTGTATTTACGCCAGAAAACGGGTATCAGTGTGGCCTGTGTGACCAGACCTTCGCCATCGCATCACAGCTAGTCAAACACACGCCAGTGCATGAAGAAAGAAGGCAGTTAGTCTGTGAAGTTTGTGGAATCATCTTCTGGAATGAGACCGATCTCACCGAGCACCAGCATGTGGAGGAGCCCGCCTTTCCCTGCAACATGTGCGATCGATCTTTCACTACCAGCCAGAATCTCAAGCGTCACAAACTGCTGCATGTCAAAGACGGCAGGAAGTGCCCCAAGTGTGGCGCGATCTTCTGTCAACTGCACAACCACGTTTTATTCCTGCCGCAGCCCGAGTCTGAGCTGGAGGAGCCCGAGTCAAAAGGATCATCCGACTCGGATGATTGTGATGATGATGATTGTGATGATGATGATGAGGTTGAACACAACAATGGCGATGATAGAGATACACAGAGCAGCCTTCAAGCAGCTACGGTTCAAACTGCTTCACCTGCCACCCCACGACCTCAGCCTGCACCCGTTACCCGGAATCCCCTGCCTCCAAAGGCGCACACAAGAATCATATCAGAAATCCCTATACCGGGGCTGATTAGACCTTTCCCGTTGCCACGACAGCTCCCCTTGTTAGCACCCAAGTACTGCCCTGCGTCCGTAGTTCAGCCCCGCCTCCCACCCTCACTGGAGATGTTTTCAGTGCAGTACCTCACCTCTGCGCTTTTGGAGGTTAAAAGAGACTATGAATACATTTTAAGCAAAGAGACGGAAAAAGCGAGCGATGCTCAGAAACAGAAGACTACTGTGAAGGAGGAGCCACGCGAGCTGCCGCTGACTCCGCCCACTCCGCCCACTCCTCCCCCAGTGGAACAAATCGCCAAGCGCGTAAAGGACAAAAATGTCAGGATTGCTTATGACCTGGAGGTTGTGCTGTGAAGGAAACGGTGGAGGAGAGTTTGATCAGTTTGAAACGCAAACGAGTGAAAGATTCCTGCCATTTCTTTTCGTTTTTACTTTATCTGAACTGACCCACTTTCCTCTCCAGGTTTTCATGTTTACGGGCGACTCATTCAGGCTCAACATGTCATACGTTTCCTGCTACTACAGCGTGAAGTTTCCAGGATTGCTGGAGTGTCCTTATGATTTTACAGGATGTGAACTGTGGACATTTAACTTCACACGCCTCTTCAGTGCCTCTTTTATTTGTGCGTTTGGTTCATTCTGGTTCTGTACATTTGTATAGTTTTGTATGGGTGACTGAGTTCGTCATGCTGCTAATCTTTTCCTTTTTTTTAGGATGATTTTACTCCTGAATCGAGGGGAAATGTTTTTTTACACTGTTGTTTGTTTGTGTGTAAGGAGGATCTGTGATTGGTTAGATGGCAGCAGGTGACATTTTGACCGCCGGCCTTTCCCAGTTTGTGGGCCGATAGTTTAGTCTGTGATGAAAGTAATACACGTTACTATAAATGATAATCAATAGGAATGATCCCTCACCATATCAGCTTTTTCTCCCTCTTCTACCTCAACCACTCGGAATGACGTGGACAATGTTTGTTGTTTTATAACATTGAGAAATATGTTTGACCAGAAAATTCTTTTCCCTGCATTTATACAAATAAAATGGTTCTAGTATTCAGGATACACACGTCTCAAATGTTGTAAATAGCATTACCGTACTATATCCTGCTTAATATTATGCCACGGGTTCTCCAGCTGCAGCAGAACGTCTATTTCATAGCTTTAACTGACATTCGAGACTAGAGATGAAAACGAGTCCAACTTATTGTATGTTGTGTAAATTATTGGGTGCTACTCGCTCACTGACCACAAATGATTTAGATTAGATGAGTTGATGGAAGTAAACCTTTGGAAATACAAAATATGAGTTTTAGATTATTATTTTGTAAAAAGAAGGAACTCATGGCCCCTTGATCGATGACTTTGTTTCTTCCCCTCACTTTTCAATTAATAAGGAGAAGAAACAACGGTAAAACTTAATTATCAATGACTAAATTTAAATAAAAATCAGTAACTTAATTATGGATCTATAAATCATTAGTGACAGTTAGTGGTGAGTTCAATGAAGACAAAAGCGGTTTCAACAACATATACTGTATTTGTGTGTGTGTATTTTATGCATTTGTGTCTACATTAAGTATTAATAAATGTATTTGTCGTACCCACAGATTGCACCACATCTCTCTGAACCAGAGGAGAGAACTCTGAACCGTACGCTGGACAAATCCTATTGGGATGAAGGCACCGGTAATGGTAGATTGGTGGACGAATCTGATTGGGCGTCGTAGCTGTCAATCAGGCCTAGGTCATCATTGTTTGGCTGATGCGCCACGACCTGGGTCGCTGATTGGCTGATTCGTCTCCGCCTGACTGCTTGGCTGACAAGCAAGTGGTGCTGATGCTGTGATAATGGGCTCCAGCTAGGCAGCATCTGGACCGAGTGTGCTAGAAAAACTGCAGCAGCACGGACTTTTAGCTATCTGAAGAGAAGACTGGGAGACAGCTGGGTGGAAAGACGGGGAGGAAGACCCTCTCGCTGCTCTGAAAGGGTAAGTTTAACCCATAACATGCCCGGAGCGTCCGGTTAGCTGTTCGCTCCATGGGGGGCGGCGAAGCAGCTTCTAGTATTCAAGTACAGAAAATCTCAGCTGATAAATTGAGGCGACGTTAACGACATTTATCACCCTCCCTGCATAAACGAAACCGCTGCAGAGTCAATACAAATCGTATTGACTCTGCAGCGGTTGATGGAGAGCAGCTGCGAGTCAACTCACGGACTGCATTGCGGACGGAGCGTGTTTTGCAGAAGAGTCTACTATTGTCATGTAATGAAAATTCAACACACCGACATCGAGGACTGTTTAGATTCAGGGTGATGCATGTCCCACAAAGTTATATATTTATATCCAGCAGAGAGCAACACTCATCCTTGACAATCCAGCAGCAGCTGAATGGGTTTACATGGATGTGTTCTGCTGAAGTTTGAGCTATTCTATGTCAATTCATCGTCTGTTGTACATTTTAGTCGTAGTTAGAGTGAAGAAGTAGCCCTATCAGACACAAATGAAACCTAAAAGGAAAGCTCTCAACCATAAAATCGAAGTTTTATGCGATGATTTTTATATAATATGTTTGAGGTTATCAATTTCCTCAATAAACTGAGTGGGAAATTAGTTAAAACTCAATCTAGAATCTACTAACTGTTATTAACTTAACAGCTGGCTGCAGCTGGATTTGACCAACAAGCTCTCTGGTTATAACATCATCAGTTAAATAGGCCACTTTCAAACGCATGAAATTTGCTCATAGGTCTCACCAGTAGCACACTATACCAAAATCCTAATACGTTCTTTGAAGAGGTGAGGAGGCACCATCAACACCTCTACACATGGAGAAGAGTTGACCAGTAGTGAACTTTCTAGAACTTCCCGAATTAACTGCCGGAGCTCAGCTGAGGCTCGTTGAGGAAGTCACAAAAGATCCAGAGAAAAACCTCCAAGGAAGGGCCGGCCTCTCTCAACTCAACAAAGGTCAGGACTCATGGCTCCACTATTGAAACAACAAAGGGAAAAATGGCCTCCATGGTTGAGTGGCGAGGTGAAAGCCACTGCCGCCATAATTTTAGATTTAGGCATCGCATAATCTTTTCGTTTCACCTTAAACTTTGGTTCAGGATACGACTCAGTTTCGTGCGAGACACCCGCAAAACAGAAGCGACCAGGGGGGTACCAGTACTTTTTCACGGCCCTGAATAGGTGCATACTGAGTTTGCTGACACAGATTCCAGCGTTTGTTTGATGTTTGAAATGAAATGCACATCCGTCTGCTTTTGAAGTCTGGTGATGGGAGCGTTCAGCCGCCAGAAGTTTTTCCAGGAACTTGCTCAGGGCTGCCTGCTGCCTACAGCTCAGCAGGGCCTGGAGCAGGTATGGCAGCTGCTGGTTATCTGCCTGCTCTGTCGGCTTCTCTGGATGTTGGGTGAGGGTCCAGTTATCTTCTGCTCAGACTCTTTTCAGCCTTCCTCATCATCACATTTAAAAGCCTTTGTTTTTTCTCTCCTGCCGCGTCAGGCCTACCGTCTTTTGTGAAACACCTGGGAACGGTGGCAGGAGGCTTCTACGCCCTCTACCTGTTCTTTGAGCTCCACATGATCTGGGTGGTCCTCCTCAGCCTCCTCTGCTACCTCTTCCTCTTTCTGTGCCGCCACTCGACCATGCGAGGCACATTTCTCTCCATCACTGTGCTCATCTACCTGCTGCTGGGGTAAGAAAGTCACCTGACAACTTAGTGTCACGCGTTAAGGGCGCCGCATTCTTGTAGTCTGGTTCATCTTGGTCTGGAATAGAAAGAAATCTGTCAGATATTTGGCGGAAACTCATCCGCAGTCCTTGTTCACTTAAACATCAAATCTAAAAGATACAAAAAAAAGGGGATTTGACTAAGGTCCGAACACGATCAGACAACGTTCATGATGTATTTATGATATATATTGTACTTTTATTGTACTACAGTTACTTTCAAATGTCACAGATGTTGGGAAACATAAGTAAAAACAATCAAGACCATTGAAAGTGAAATCTGAGCGGTTGCAAACTGCAGCTGAGAGCAAAAAAAACATCTCTATGATAAAAAAAAGAGAGAAGAAAAGGTGGTTTGTGCAGGTGAAAATAATTTTTATTTCCCGGTATGCTCTCATGCACTACACACATAACAATAAACTACAACTCCCATAATCCCCCATGTCACAGATACACGATACCCGTAAGGCCACCTTCTTAAAGGGCCAGGCCTGGCTCGTAAAGACGAGTTGGACCACACCTTCCTGGTTCAGCTGCAGCTCATGTTAAAAATGTAAATGCAGCAGAATCGTCATACTGCATAAATTAAATCTTATAAACGCTGAATCGATATTACGACTCTTGTACGACTAATCGTCCGTCCCGAACATACCGAGACCGATCTCTTCAGCAGTTCTCGGTCGCTCAAGCTTGTTTGGTGAGCACTGACGTCTGGGGGCAGAACTAAAACACTTTGATCAATCGTACCTTACCAAACATGGCGAGTGTGAACAAAGTGTGTTTGAAGTCACTTCATCAAAGTCGGCTGTATCCAACTTTACAACTTTGTGGTGAACCCATCATCAAACCTGAAAGCCTTCTCCTCCGACTTCCTCAGGGAGCTGCACATGATGGACACCACCAACTGGCACAAGATGAGAGGTGAGCCAGACATCTGGCACATTCCTGTGAGATAGGTGCTATAAATCTGAACCTTCGTATTCAGCGTTTTATGTCGGAATCCATTCAAGTGCTGCTGCTGTGCAGGTTCACAGATGGTGGTCGCCATGAAAGCCATCTCGCTGGCCTTCGACCTGGACAGAGGTGTTGTGGCCAGCGTTCCGTCACCCATCGAGTTCATGGGCTATGTTTACTTCGTGGGCACGGTCATCTTCGGCCCCTGGATCAGTTTCAACAGTTACAAAGATGCTTTAGAGGGACGTAAAATGGTGAGTGTGAAACAAAGAAGGGCTGGGGGGGGAAGGTATATTAATAGCCCTGATCGGTCCAAACCCTTCTTCTCCTCAGAGCTTCTCGTGGCTTTTAAAAGTGTCCGTGAGCTGGGTGAAGAGCCAGGTCTGCCTTGTTATCTCCAACTGCGTAGCGCCGTACCTCTTCCCGTATTTCATACCGGTTTATGGAGACAAGCTGCTGCGAAGGTGGGTGGATCGCCCAGATGCTCGAAACGGAAGCAAAATCCCTCTTAACGGAAATCCCTCTTAACGGAAGCAAAATCCCTCTTTCATGCTTCTATTCTCATCTTTTGCTTTGCAGCAAAAAGAGGAGGAAGATCAAGTAAGTGCTTGTCCACCTAAACGTTTGTCGGCATCACCTGGTGGCACCCGCCGCCAGCATGTGTCCACATCACTCCCCCTCTCCGTCCGGCCACATGTGTGCCCGGCCCAGGACAACCTGTCCCCTCATTCACCACAACTGTTCCGCCATCTTGAAAAACGTGGACTAGTTCATCACATAAAACTTTTATATGACTTTAATGTGTCACTAAAATTTACCGCTTCATCCCTTCTCTCTCTCCCTCCCCCCTCCCTCTCTCTCTTTGTCTTCTTTGTCTTTCCAGAGGTCCACTGGCAAAGTACGTCCTTTGGCGCTGCTCAATAATTTACTCATTCAGCTCAACTTAAATCTCAGATTATGATAATTTAATGGCGCCCCTTTCTCCCTCCTTTAATGCTGTGGCGTCAGGTGGTTGCTGGCGTACGAGAACACGTTGTCGTTCCACTTCAGTAATTACTTTGTGGGCTACTTGAGCGAGACCACGACAACTCTGGCCGGCGCCGGCTTCAGCGAGGAGAAAGAAAACCTGAAATGGTCAGAGCTGCAGAGCGAAGCGCCGTAATGACGTCAGATGTGCTTCCCTCTACTTCCCTTTGTTAAACAGCCCGCCTCCTTCTGGAGGTTTTGTTCTGCAGGGACGTGACCGTGTCCAAGCCTCTGGATATCGAGTTCCCCCGGTCGATGGCGGAGGTGGTGACGTCCTGGAACGGGCCCATGTCTCGCTTCCTGCACACCTGTGAGTTACAATGTGGCGGCGGCTGTCGATGCTTCTCGCCGTCATTATCAGCAGCATGATGGCGGCTCATTGAAAACACTCACGCTCGCCTGATGATCTTCCACAGATGTTTTTAAGGGCGCTCTCAAATTTGGGAGGTTTTACGCCGTCATGGTGACATACGCGGCCAGCGCCCTTCTGCATGTGAGTCCCGCCCACATTATTAGCATTTTGCTGCATATTTTTTCCTCAAAATTGATCTAGTAAAAGAAGAAAAAAAAGAATATAATAATAGAATGTTCTATTTCTCGCTCTGAGCCCCAGCGTGTCTGATTTGTTTTTATTCTGACTCTCCTTCTCTGGTAGGGTCTGAGTTTCCATCTGGGTGCTGTGCTAATTTCGCTGGGGTTCATCACCTACATTGAACACGGTGAGACCGGGCCTAATGTTCTCCCTCTGTTCACATCAGAACCCTTTCATTTAGAAAAGGTGCTTAGCTTTGCAGTAATGGTTAATTGCCTCCATTACGTAACACACTTTTTCACCGCAGCGCCTGTAAGACGCCTCTTCCTCCGCTTCAGGGTTTGTGCTCTGCTCTTGTTTTGGGTCTCAGTGTTGCGGAAGAGGCTTGCAGCCGTTTTTAATGCCTGTGTGCTGTCAAAGAAATGTGGGCCCAACTGCACTCACAGGAACAGAAAGGTAATTAGTGCCCCGTTCTTCCTTTCTCCTCACTTCTGTGTGACTTTGAAAAGAAAACGGTAATTGCCCTCTTGCTGGGAGTTAAGATGAGAAGATCCCTCCAACATGCTGTTCTCTGCAAATGTACCACACAAGAGCCTGAAGGCCGTTCGCTCAGCATTAACATCTTCTGTCTTTCCAGTTTTTCAATAATTCAACACCTTCAGCCGGTGCGTCCTGTTACGCCAATGAGAAGATCTGTAGTCCAACCACAGGGTGTCGTCTCCACATGTGTTGTGCATAATCGGGTCTTCTTCAAACTGTTCCATCCGCGCAAAAAAAATCACCAGAAAACTCTGAGGCATTCTTTTTTTGGAACTGTTCAAATGAATTTTCACAGCAAATTCATTTCAGACCTCGGAACACGGATTCTATTAGAATTTTTGGCATCAATCCTTCATCAGCAGCAGATTACATGGAAGGAAAATCCTTTAATAATGATGATAATTGATGAGAAAATGTCATCCGCATTTACCTTCCGCATATGTTAAAACGATATTAAATTAATAAAAGGTGCAATATTTGGAATATAAAAAAATCTACAACTGCTACCAATTAACTGTTGTTCCCGATTTTTTTGTAAAAAAGCCCCTCCTTTAAGTTAAATATGAACAACTGGATTAATACTTCATATAAAAACAGGGCAGATCGTCTCGAGTCGATTCATATGCACCAAATTTGGACTGAAACGGACCAACGGTTAGGAAGTTATGTCCAAAAACTGTGAAAAAGCTCCCCCTAGTGAGTAAAAAATGAACTGTCACAGTGAAATAAAATATATGTACACGTTAGATCTTCTCAAGACTTTTCATATGCACCAAGAATTTGGACTTAATTGGACCAACGGTTGAGAAAAACTTTGATTTTGTTGATAAAGCTCCCCCTAGTGTCGAAAATATACAACCGACCTTTCCCAGAATCACACCAGTTCTTCCTCGCACTGAGTTCTATGTGTGTTGCAAAGCACCAGTATCAGTGGCACCTCCTTTTAAAGCAGGAAGTGCTCAAACGGGGGGTCACTTATTAGCTACTCCCATACGTAAAAAAAAAAAACGGCCTAAAATCTCTTAAAATGATTTTTTTCTTTATGGTTAAACATGTAAGAGTGAAAAAAAACCAATATTTCTCTGCATTCAAAATGACTATCTTAAAAAAAACCGAATCATTTCAATGATATAGTTCATATAGGATTCAGGTTCTCGTGCCAGAAATGAAAGGAAAGTGAAAGATGAGCCTGAGGCATCTTCTGCTGTCGGTAGATAAACTCACTGGTATGACGCCCGGCAAAAACCTTTATATTATATATTCGTTACACACATCAAAAGCAGCCCCGAGGGAGAACGACGTTATCTTCCTGCCGAGAGGAAGCATCTGGCATGAGCTGACACTTAATGCTCATCATTCCCATCACATGTTCAGTCTAATAAAGATTTCTCTAAAGCACCAAAATGGTGGAAGGCATTTCTTCCGGTGGCTTCACGGTCAAACTTATTCATCTAATCCGGGTAGAAGCTGATGGCGGGTAGAAAATCTCACGTATCATAAACAAAAAAGAAATCGACAAAGGTGTGAGAAGTACTGATTTCTTGTTCCTCCCTCTGCAGGCGCCGTGGGTCTATATGATCAACGTCGCATTCGGCGCTTTGGCCGTCCTCCATCTGACCTACCTGGGCTCCGTCTTCAACTCCAGCGTGGACTACATGGAGGAGGATGAGGTGAGGTCATCACGCATAGAAGAGAGAGAATGTGATCCCAGGAGAAAAAGGTCCAACGCGGCTTCTTCTTCTTCTTCTTCTTCTTCTTCTTCTTCTTCTTCTTCTTCTTAGCAAACGTTTCCGATACAGAAACCAAAGGCAGGATTAAATCTGTAAAAACCGCCTAAAGTTTTTCTCAGTGTTGCTGGTGAAATTGATAACAGAGGAAAGAATAAGGCAAAATAGATCAGTAGTAATTAAAATACAGGAGGTGTACGGCCCCAAAATATGAAATTATCAGCCATAACATTATAACCAGTGGCAGGTGAGGTCAATTATATATAAATATAAATTAGGCAGCAAGTGAACATTTTGTTCTGGAAGATGATCAAGGACGAGGATGTCCATTTCTACTACCCTAATAGTTTTAATGCACTATTTATCTTTCCTTTTTAACCTATTTATCTTATTTCAGCTCTGGCTCACACCCCTGGTGGGATTTAAAAAGAAAAAGAAAAAGTTGTTTGAATAGCTATATAGAATAGAAATTTGATTAAAACCACGAATAACATGGAAAGAAATGAAATAACACAGAGTTTATCTTCCAGGAGAGACGGTGATAAAGTACAAGCCGTCTGAAAACTTATATTTACACCCTGTCCTCGTTAAATGAATGCTTCCCTCTGTGACGTGTGAACGTGTGAAATACTGTTTAGGAATGTGACCTCAGCTGCAGTATTTATAGCTGACAGCAGACAAGTGGACTGTCATGTAATTATTAGGGGTGTGAATCAACAGTTCTATCACGATACGACATTATATCGATTCTTTGCACAACGATAGGATATTTGCCGATATCACAAAGTCTGCCACGATTTGATTCAAGGGGCCTGCATTTTAACCATTTTAATGAAACTTTTTACATTTCACTTTAAGAAAGAAAAAATTACAAAGCATTTTTGATATGTTTTGACATTTTTATGCTGAAATGTAACAAAAAGAAGAAAGACCTGTGTTTGACTGTAAAGTCAACATCTTTCATGTTTAGATGCAAATGTTTTTTTCCTCATCAGTCAACATTAAGGATCCCTAATCACCTATAAATTAAGAACATAACTGTCTACATTATTGTTTCATGACATTGTGTTTACATGGTTCTGATCGGTGCTGTGTTCAGTGGGTTGGAGGTTTTACCACTCATAATTAACGTCTTCTGAAAAATTATTTTTTTTGCAATGACTAATTTGTTTTCTGTTAGAAATCAGCGTCTCATTAAAAAACGCTTTTTTTTAAGTTTAACTGACTAATAGTGATATAGTTTATTTTTGCAAACTTCGCCGTCAATGCTAACTACATTAGCACGTAGATGGCAATTCCCATTATATGTTAGCATTAAGTTAACGGATGAAGCGCTAATTTTTTTATATATTAATATTTGAATTTTTCCACATTGTTTTGAGGCAGTAAACATTCAGACTGAACATGGAAGCCTTTATCTCTAATTTGAAGAAAGGGTTATCCACCAAAATTAACGCGAAGGTTCAGGGAGAGCAGATTAAGCCTGTGAGCCTGGGTACCGGAAACGCTGCAGGCGTGCGCCGGTAGTAATTTCAAAATAAAGGCGTATCTTAAAAAATAAGTTACATATCAATATTTTGACTTTCCATCGATTTTATTGGATCGTTGTTGAACAAACCGACACAACGACATGTTTCTATGTATCGTTACGCCCCTGGTAATTATGTTTGTGTAGAATCACTTCTAGCCTTTAATACATATTCGTGAAAGTAAGATTAAATCAATCATGAATCTCATTGTTTTTAAAAATGTTGTTGTATTTGCTCTGAGCCAACTGAGGTTATATCTCATTCGCTGTCCCCCCTCCTCTTTCACAGGATGGCATAACCCCTCATACCATTCAGAAGTGGTCGGAGCTGAGCTGGACCAGCCACTGGCTAACGTTTGGTTGCTGGACATTGTACCGCCTCATCCTCTAACATTAATAATCCGGCCCCGGAGAAGGTCACGGAAGCAATAATGAGACCCGGACGGCTGGTTCTCCGCGTTATTCTGCATCAGACTGAAGAGAACTGGATCGACAACAAACTGGTGTGCTGTGTTCAGGGTTACACCGTGTGTCTGCTGGGTAACTGTAAAAACCTGCTGGGGACTAGTTTTGATATCCGTGACACGATAGCTGTTCCTCCGGCTCCTCCTCTCCGCGCCACATCCTTTTGATCTGAGCCGCAGTTTGCCAGGCATCACACGGTGACAGCAATCGATTCTTATCAGCATGGTGGAGATCAGCTGCTCCTCTCTGTGGACACACGACTGAGCCCGTTATCCAGGTTTACGCATCGGCTGCGGCAGATGTCCCCCCCCCACCCCCCCACCAGATGTGGTCTCCCCTCCCTCCAGTGTTTTACAAGCGTAGTTTTAGGTTTCACATATAAAACGCTGACGATATTCTATGTTCTTCTGATTTTCAACAAATAAATAATAAATAATCTGACCTTTAAAAAATTAAAATAAAATCCCGATAGGACAACTGAGCGCTGTAGTTTTTTAGGGAAAAGGGTTAAATTGTGTGTTTTTTGGGAAGGATGTTCTGCAGCGGAGTAATACTTGACAGCTGGTCTATGTGGGAGCAGGAGTGAAGGGAAAGGTTTCCAAGATGGAGGTGAGAGCAGCTCTGCTGGATGGTTTAGAGACGGTGGTTCTGACCAGAAGAC
This sequence comes from Lophius americanus, assembly GCA_037951165.1. Taxonomy (NCBI): domain Eukaryota; kingdom Metazoa; phylum Chordata; class Actinopteri; order Lophiiformes; family Lophiidae; genus Lophius; species Lophius americanus. The sequence goes on along the minus strand of JBBDHG010000212.1, from coordinate 30,697 downwards.
AGGAGGCAGAGATGAAGATGTTCAGATGTTCTCTGGGAGTGAGGAGGAAGGACAGAATTAGAAAGGAGACATCAGAGGGACAGTCCAGGTGAGACGTCCTGGTGACAAGGTCAGAGAGGACAGATTGAGATGGTTCTGACCCGTGAAGAAGAGGAGGGATAGTGGATCTACTGGTAGAGAGATGCTGGAGATGGAGCGGCAGGCAGGAAAAGAAGGATGAAGACCAAAGAGGAGGTTTCTGGATATGATGAGAGAGGACATGCAGTTGGTTGATCTCCACAGTGGAGACCTGAAAGGAGAAGAAGACCTTCCCTTCTGTGTAATGAAGAAGTTCCATCAGGCTTTGACTTCATCATAAAATTTGTTGAAAATCAGGAAAACCCAGCGTGTCACCAGACGTCTCGTGTAAGAGCTCGACTCTTCGGCGTGAGAGAGAAAACAAATACCTTGAATGATAAAAAAGCACAGCAGGTTGAAGTATAATTATGATCCTTTTTGTGAATTTTAGATAAAATAGAGTCCTACGAATGAATTTACGTTCTTCTATTTCTGAGTGGTGTTTGCATTATGTTATTTTTAATAAGTTCCTTTAAATCTCCATCATTTTCCTCATGGTATTTTTGAGCGTTTGAGAAACACACGTCATTGTTTTCAAAAATGAAAAGTGAAGAATCAGGGTATTCCACATTTAAAAATATTTAAATATTTAAACCTCATATTAGATAAAACCACAGAAGTACACGCTTTTGAATATTTACCTTTATATGCAGATTTTTAAACTACCGATGCTTTCCGTGATGCATTTATGCAACGGAGGAAAGACTCAAACGAGCATTTGAATTACGCCGTTTTCACATATTTTAGAACATCAAAGGATTTGGTTTCTATATTTCTGAGACATAAAAAACCGTCTTATCCAATACTATGAATATTATTCAGATGTTTACTTCCAGCCAACTTTTCTCCCTGTAAATGTGAAGGCACTGATACACCGGTGATATTTTTATAAAACTTTTACATCAAATCTGGATTACTGTTTCTGTTATTAAAGGGTATCAAAGGGTATTAACCCTTTAATGCCCTGCTCAGATGTTTGTGATTTTGAGCTATTTCTTGCTGAAAAATGGGACTGAACTGGTTTATGATGTGACCCAGGGGGAGCTTGTAGATGCCAAACAGTAAGGGGCCGAGGATGTAGCCCTGGGGGACACCACATGTTAAAAAAGGCCCCCAAAGAGGCGGCGTTAAGCAGTTCACTGATTAATTTCTATTCAATATGTAAGATTTTTTCTTTTTCTGCATCGTAAAGTACTTAATAAACAGAAATATGCAACTTTATACAAGGGTCATAGTTTTCTCTTGTTTTCTCTTTATTCTTTTCTTCTTTTAAAATGTTAATACAAAAAAAAAAAATAATTTAATAATTCTTTTTCAGGTTTTTTTGTTATTGGAGACACTAAAGGGTTAAAAAACAATTATACACACACACTGACTGTGGTAAGAAAGGATTGTTTATTTGAATGATTATTTACAAGAAGAATATTTGGACTGTTAGATGGTCCGTCATAGATGGGGGGGGGGGGTGACATTCTTTTTTTTTTTAGCTCAGATCATTTGTCCGGTTTAACCTGGACTCCGTTTCTGAGCTTCCAATAAGCCAAAGCGGACTTCGAGGGGAGGGGCAGAGACAAAGGATGGAGATGGAGAGGGGAGGTAAGGAAGGGAGGTTGAAGAACAGCTGATGGTGATGGATGGAGATCAGGTTGATTCTCTGCCTCCGTGAGAGGTGAGCAGATGTTGTACCACACAACAGTCCAGTCTACATTCCCTTGGGGCTGGAGGGGGGGAAAATCTGGTGCACTCAGCCTTGTTTGCCCCGGGGGCCTCAGTGTTTACGACGGCAGGACCCCAGCAGTGTCTCCAAAGCCATCTTCACAAACGCCTGGAAGTTATTGCTTCTCTCCCTTCGGCTGTCCTGCGTTGGGACGAAGCAAAGACAGATACTTACATTGGGACGCGGCGTTCACAGCGTCTCATCTCCACACCTTGTCCCAGACAAGGAGGAGTGATTAAAACATTCACAAATCTCTACATGTTTGCCTCAATGGAGTCTGTGGACAGATTTCAGTCACTGTGTTAAACCAGGTCTGAAAACCGGAAAAACCCAAAACAGTCCGTCGTACAATCGATCTACCTGATTAATGTCGGCCAATGAAATGTTAATTTTTTGACTAATGTCAAAAAAGGCGCCCCCTAGTGGGTGAAATATGAGCTACTATAGTACAAAACAATATTTACAAGATGAATCCCTTCGATTCGATTCATATGCAGCAAATTTGGACTAAATTTAACCAACGGTTGGGCAATGATGTCCAAAAAACAGTGTTTTTAGTATAAAAGCTCCCCCCAGTGGGTAAAATATGAACAGCTATAATAAAATATGATAAATACAAGATAAATCTCGTCGACTTGATTCATTTATGCAATATTTGAACCAACGGTTAGGCAATGATGTCCGAAAAACAGAGTTTTTAGTATTAAAAGTCCCCCTAGTGGGTAAAATATGAACTGCTATTTAGATTCATTTACGTCAAATTTGGACCAACGGTTGGGAAGTTATGTCTGAAGAACAGTGTTTTTCGTGAACCGTTAGATGCAGCTCTATCTCACGCTAACGTATGAGAGAATAACCGGAAATAATCCATGAAACAGTTTCTGAGGCGTCACACTGATGACTCCACAATAACTCCGACTGTTCAGGGATAAAAATAACACGCTGTCAAAATGTAGGTTCATCTAAACTCTCACCTCCTTGCTTCTTGTTATCATCTCCTTTCTGATCAGCTTTCTTCGGCTGCTCTTTAGGACTCTGAGGTTGCTGTGAAGAGGAGGCAAATATTAATACATCAGAGTCATTTACAGTTTTTAGGTGACCGTGAGGATTCGGGTGGGTACGGTAACGATCCCCCACCTTGGTAGCTGACTTCTTGTCCGACTTGTTACCTGAAAATAGTGGACAAAGTCAGATTTCACACATTTTCTCAGTGACTGGTGCATTTATTTATCTTTAAATGTCACTGGATGTGGAACTCTTCAGATATCAAGATAAATGAAATAGTTTTTTTTTTTGCAAAAACCTTTTTTTTCATTTTTTTTCACGTTGCTTACCTTTCGTTCCTGGCATTTTGGCGGTGCTCCAGTGGATTTCTGAGAATGCAGTGTTTAAAGTGGTGTTCAACTCGCCCATTTATGGGCCCTGCTCCTGAATGGCCGTGCCACTGGGGCCCCTTCGAGAAAGGGCGCCGCGAACAAGCAAAGAGCCCCGTCAGCTGAGCAGCACCGCCTGCAGCTCTGCGGGTCTTTGCTGAGCCAGGCGAAACCTCCGAGCTGACCTTGTAATACCGCCATTGTGAAGCCCCTGGAACTGTGTGCGCAACTATTGTACGTGACAAGAAAGCACTTTCAGCCTGACATGACAGCATGTGTGTGGGGTTTATTTTTTTAATCGTCCTCTATATCAGGGATACATTTCTTTTCATAATGTTATCACCCACGGATAGGATTTATGTCCTTTAGACACCGAATGAGGAGATTTCTTCCTGCTGCACGTGACTGATGAGCCTCAGGGTTTATGGAGCGAGGCTGAGATATCAGATATGCAGTCAAACATTGCTGATATTGACCAAATTCCCCTGTGGTCCCTGAAGGCAACATGAGATTTTACTACCCAGTGGTGGACAGTAACTAAGTTACTGTCCTAACTAAGTACTATTTACTCAAGAGCTGTCATTAAGTACACTTTTTAAAAAAAAAGTACTTATACTCTAACTTTTTATACCATTCTTATTCAGTGAAAATCATTCGTCTCCAAATGTGTCGATTTTTTTTAATTTCTGATGAACGAAAGGCTAAAATGTTTCTTTAAGGGTTGAGAAAAATAATCCTAATTCTCGAAATTAATAAACTTTAAGACAAAGTTCTTTGGAAAATACATATTCATGAGACTGATGGTATGAAAAGTTAACATTTTAGTGGAATGTTTGTCATATGGGGACACCGTGTACCACTGGATACAGAGATAAATAAGATAGATAAAATAAATATTACATTTTTTAAATTTATACTACATTTCAAAAAAAACTTTGGGGGTTTTGCGGGGGATATTTGGGTTTTTATGCAACTCTTAACTTTAAAAATATGGGCCAATATTTGTCATTAGTCAAAACGTTCTTTTTATTTTTATAACGTTTTTTTTTCCTCTTAACTCTTTTATTGGAAATATTTCATTGCTCTGTATAAAATGTGCTACAAATAAATACTTTATAGAGGATGGAAAACAATAAATTATTTTAAAATTGTTTATTCGTTAACCTCCGGATAAACAATGATGTTAAAAACGATTTTGTGGCTCTTTTGTTGCCTATTGTTAAAAATAAATTAAAATAAATTAAAAATAATTAAAAAAAATTTAATTAAATTTTTTAATACTATTAAAAATCTATATATTGTGGTCAGGTTTGGTAAAACAAACGTTTAATAAATGCTGTCAATCATCCGGATTCATTAAGCTCAGAAACCAGGGCGCGAGGTGTGACGTTGCGTCACGTGACTGGACAGGAAGCGCAGCGATGGAGAAAAGCTAAGGAAGGTGAGCCGTTTACAGATCTATTTCTCGCTTTTTCTTTACTTTATTATCACAATACAAGCCCCGGTAACACGTATATATGTGCCATCTTTCTGAAAACTGGTGTGTGATGAAGTTTGAAGGAATAACATGTTTCAATGCGTGGATAGCGCATCTGATGCTTAGGCTATCATGCTAACGCTAGTTAGCCTGGCGACGTTAGCTGTCAAAAAAAGCTCTGATGATGTCTTCCATCCAAACCTCTTGTTTGTGTCAGTTACACGCCCTGAGTTCTAAACAATAATGTCCAGGTGACACACTCGCATACCCACCAATTTAATAACGAGCTCTGGTTTTGACATTACGTGCTATTGGATTCTAAATAAATCAATTGACTGAACATGCTGGGTGGGAGTGATGATTCAGGTCATGCCAGCCGTGAAAGATTCTAAACTCATTAATATAAATACTATTATGCAATGTAGCTTAAACTACAGCTGGGAGCCATTTTTTCCAACATCGAATATATATATTTTTTTATTTTTTGGCAAACTATTATTTATTAGCTGTTTGCAAAAAATAAATAAAACCTGTACATTTGAAGTAGCTCAGATATTTCCACTTTTATTCTAACTATAGCTCAACAATGGAGTATTGCCGACTACTGCTCTCCCAAAATTGCTCCCTTAATTACAAATGTACCCTCTTTTTAAAACAGTTTTGCTGTTAATACTTTGTGCTAATGTGATACACAGCCACCGATCTAGACGCCTCTTCTGGCAGTTTTCATGAGGAATCTTAACCATTCCTGATAGGCAAAGGCTTTTAGATCTTTAATATTCCCTTTGTTTTGGTGCATACTTCAAATCCAACCACATATTTCCTGTGGGATTCAAATCGGGTGACTTCAATCACCCTGTCACCGGCCTGCAGACTGTCACCAACCAGTTATTATATTATTGAACTTGCGATTACCTCTCTGTGCTCCAGACCCATTCCTGTCGTGACAACACACATTAATGCGAGGAGATCAGTCATCATCAATCCCTGATCTCAATTTGTAACTGTATTCGAAGCTAAACTGGAATATAAGAGATGGCAAGGTGTATTTGACATGATCCAAACCTTAGCCTGGATTTTGGGGAGACTCATCTTGGGCGCCGTATCCTTACTTTGCTATCAACAGAATTTTATTTCACGCCACTACTGCAGATGACACAGGCGGTGCAAAGTAGCGTATCTATTTTTTGAATATTCCCTGTAGCTCATCTGTGTCAGTTAAGGACGAACATTATCTTCTTGATCTTGGCAAATGAAGGTGGACCGAAAAGTATGTTTAACGTAACATCTCGATAAAATAAGATTACTTCAGTTTCCAACAATATGAGTCAACGAAGCAGAGTGAAATGGGATCAGACTGGATATAAGGCACACACTCTGCTGAGTAGGGCTTGCACCGATTTATCTATATTTAAACAGTCTATGGTGCAGAAAAGGTTTGTGTCCAATGCCTAGGATGTTACAGGACGTCCTTTGAAACAAGCTTGGTGGACCTTGAGTTATTCTTGGGGTCACTACCTTTTGGCTGTCAAATAATGCCTGAACTTCACCTTCCTCACAGATGAGATGATGTCTTATAGGATTTAAAAGAACAATCTTGATGGACTCCATCTTACCCTTTACATGCTGCAGCCATTAAAATTGTGTTTTTTTTCAGCAGATGTTTCAATATTTCTCCAGACACACCACTGATTCATAGGTCCAAAACCTTTGTTTAGTTTCATGGCTCTGTAGAAATGCATATCAGAACTTCTTAGACTCATATAGATGGTTTTGAGTGTACTGGAGTCGCCCCTCTTGTACGTCTTGGAGTTTGGCCATTGAACATCCTGAAAATTAAGGCCTTGAACAGAAAATAACCTTAGCTTATGCTAATGCTAATGCTCAAGAACGTTTATTGGCATTGCTAGGAATGCTGCTCAGGGGGTTGAATGATTTTTGAGACTGCAGGTGTCAAGAATAGAATAAATTAAGAATATTTTGCATTATGCTATTGAAATGTTCCGATGTTTGTCGGTTATTCCAAACAGATGACGAGTACTGTGTTCTACCAAGAAAGTATATATTCATAATGAGAGTTTAATAATTGGGTGCTGTGTACATTGACAGGAATCTGCCCAGGCAGTGGATTCCTCTCTTCCCAGTGTGCTTGTGGAATGGCAGCAGTTTGGCAGCAGGTTCTGGCAGTGGACGCAAGGTGGGACAGCAGCATTTATGTACTTAAAGTATCAAGAAGCTATTCAGACATTTTATTGCTCAAGAAGGAGTTATGAGTAACTGTGTGTGCACGTGTTTGCTTTTCCACCCTAGGTACAATGCATACCGCACGCCTACGTTCCCACAGTTCAGAACTCAGTACATCCGCAGACGCAGCCAGCTGCTCAGGGAGAACGCCAAGTGTGGCTTTGAGCCAGGGCTGCGCAGGCAGTACCTGAGGCTGCGCAGTCAGCTGCTGGCCCTGCGCTACGGACCCCTGTCTGAGCAGAGCAGCTTCAGGGCCAGCAGTGTGCGCAGCTCCCGCACCACACTGGACCGCATGGAGGTCAGACCCAACAAAACAGAAGGGGCACAGAAAGAATAGGAGGGGGCTGTGATCACTTGGAAATAGAGATGAAATGAAAGAGATTTGAAGTAAAATAAAGGGGATATAACTTGTCGGAGCCGTTTGGACTCTATGGTTACCCTGGCATATTAAGCTGAGCAGCTTGGTTGAAATGGTTACATTATCAATAATTCAAAATTATTTATTTGTTATATATTTTTCACAGCAGGTTTTGTCTCCCCATTCTCTCTTCTTGGCCAGGACTTTGAGGAGGACCCCCGCGCCCAAGGGGCTCGTGGTCACCGCCGGTCTGTCAGCAGAGGCTCCTACCAGCTACAGGCCCAGATGAACAGAGCAGTCTATGATGAGAGGTATCCAGATGAATGGCTCTCAAACATCTTCAACTTACATCCAGCAACTTCTTGACACTGTGGGGTTTATTTCTGGCTGCAGGCCTCCAGGCAGTTTGGTGCCCACCTCAGTGGCAGAGGCCAGTCGCGCCATGGCAGGAGACACGACTTTGAGCGAGAACTATGCCTTTGCTGGTATGCACCACATATTTGACCAACATGTAGACTCTGCTGGTGAGTAGATCGTTTTTATCTCTGATCATCTCTTTGTATTAACGAAGGATCCACGTTTATTTAATTCAATCTTCGTTTCCTTGTTCTTTAAGTTCCACGGTTGCAGTTTGCCAACGATGACAAGCATCTCCTCGCTTGCTGCTCACTGGATGGGACCTTGTCTATCATGACGCTGTCCCCGTCTCCCCCCATTGTGAAAGTGACCCTGAAAGGCCATGGTGGTCCGGTCACAGACTTTGCTTGGTCTCTGAGCAATGACATCATTGTGTCGACATCACTCGATGGGACTCTGCGCATCTGGAACACAGAGGACGGTCGCTGCATCCGGGAGGTCAGAGACCCAGAATCCAGCGAGTTGCTCTGCTGCACATTCCAGCCTATGAATAACAATCTTACAGTGGTGAGTCCGTCTTCAAACATTCACTCAGTTTTGCTTTTCTTTAGTATTAAGCACCAAAAAATGTTTTACAATTGATTCTGGAAAACAGTTTCTCATCCATAACCTTCCAATGATAAGTCCAACTGTCTAAATTTAGTTCCTAGGAATCGACACAAGCAAATCTGTCTTAACTAGTTAACTGTATTCATCTTCATCATTGAGTCATTATGGGATCTGATCCTAGAGCAGACTGATGACATCATACAAACAGTCAGGTTGAGTCAATATGGACTGTTTGATGTTATTAGTGAGTCACATTTAATCTGAGGAGTTCAATCAGGGGGATTGCTGGTATAACGCAGGGGATTTGGTTCTTTTCGGGGATATAACTTTGCTGTCAGGGACGACAGCTTAGGTCTTATTGCTGCACTATTTTGACTTTTCAAATATCTGAATTTAATGTGCGGTTTTCAAACTCTTAACCCCATTTTGTTCCGTCTGAGTTAAAAACAAATATCTTGCTATTCCTATGAAGCAATTAGCACTGGTTAACGAGAGAAATACCAGATTTCTTGTCGCGTATCGGTCAAAACACAGATGCCTCAGCTACATCACAGTCCAGCTTTCAGACATACTGTTTTCTGACAATTTAAGAAAACGGTTTCATTTTACTAAATGCTGGGATAAGCAGAAACCAGCTTTTATTCCCTTGTCCTGTACATGCTGTAAATGTGATTAATTAGTATGCATTTTATTCATTCAAACAAGTTATCACATACTGTATAAGTAGAGGCCAAAATCCCTCCTAATAGCTGATTATCGCAATTTACAGTCGGTATAAATTGATACCTACCACTCTTCATTTAAATCAAATATATGAGAGTATTAGGCTAAACGAGTAAAAAAATAAGTATAAATATATTTACACGGTTATTATCAGACTGAACTGGCAGGTTTACAAAGATAAACATGAGCAGTTTTTTTTCATTAGTCTAACTGCTGCAGCCAAAAAACTGCAACCAGTGTGTTTGTGTCGGCTCTAAGGTCCTCACTGCCAGTTCTGTGTTACAGGTGGGAAACAGCAAGCACCACCTGCAGGTGGTGAACATCTCCACCGGGAAGAAGGTGAAGGGGGGCTCCAGTAAGCTAACAGGCCGCGTGCTGTCTCTGTCCTTTGATGCTCCGGGGAGGATCCTTTGGGCCGGTGATGACAGGGGGAGCATCTTCTCCTTCCTCTTCGACATGGCCACAGGTAAACTCTCAATGTTTTCCCCTTCGGTCACCGATTGTGTTTCTGGTTGAGTGAAATCCCTTGATGGCTTTGTGCTCTTTCTCTCACCCACCTACAGGGAAGTTGACCAAAGCCAAGCGTCTGGTGGTGAGTGAAGGCAGCTCCATCTGTAGCATATCTGCTCGGTCCTGGATCAGCCGAGAAGCCAGAGACCCCTCCCTGCTGATCAACGCCTGTGTCAATAAGCTGCTGCTTTACAGGTCCGTCTCTAAACTCGGTTTTATCACACTCTTATTATTATTATTATTATTAATTAGTAGTTTTTGTCTCCTCATCCGTTCATACAAAGATGTCTTTGCATCGCCAGATTGAAAGTGATCAGCTGTGACACTTTTTCTTTGACAGGGTGGTGGACAATGACGGGACACTACAACTGAAGAGAAGCTTCCCCATCCAGCATGGATCCCAGCATGTTCATAGCATTTTCTGCCCCCTCATGTCTTTCCGCCAGGGGGCCTGCGTGGGTAAGTATTCTCGCAGTGGTCCCGCTGTGATATTTGAATAGACAATTGGACCGCCGTTCACTATAAGCCGCGGGGTATCCGATGTGGGACGGAGATATGCAAAGGAAGTCCTGCTTTTGGGTAAAAAGTTAAGCGTTTTAGGAATTTAGTATATTAACCTCTAAGGTTGTTTGTATTTTTGAGTGAATCTAATTGTCCTTCTCTCAATACGATTAGCCATAAGATTATAACTTCTAACAGGTAAAGTCAGAATTACCTTCTTTATCTCGTTACAAAGGCACTTTTGAGTGGGCGGGACATATTGGGGCAGCAGGTGAGCATGTTGTCTTCCAGCCTGATGTGTAAGTAACCAGAAAGATTAAAAAGCCAAAGAATTGGAGCGACTTTGTTAAGCACCAAATCATGATGGCTGGACAACCTCATCCAAGCATTTCCAGAATTGCCGTCTTGCTGGAGGTTCTGTCGCTGAAGTAGTTAGTACCCACCAAAGCAGTCTAACGAAAAATGATTTGTGTGCTGGCAACTTTGTTGTCCTGTGTGGGAGGTGAAAACAAGTCCCTGCTTCTGTGGCACAAATTACTGAGATAAAAGATAATATTAGGCAGGTGGTTTTAATGTTATGGCTGATCAGAGTGAGTCTGTGACACTGCTTCACCTCAGAGCTTCACCTTGTTTGACCTTCTTCACCGTAGTTATTTCCTAACAGCCTCTGGTTTTATTTGAGACGCGTTAGTGTTGAAATGAACAGGTTGGATTGGCAGAAGTATCTCACTTTCCTAAAAAAAATATCCGTGGGCCTTTTCAGCTACGGATGTGTCATCATCTCATTGTTTCAAAACGCCACTCATAACGTTGCAACATGAGTCAGAAGGAGCATGAACTGAAGAGGCTTTCTGTGGCAAAACTGACCTCGAATCTGTGTTTCAGGAGTGTTGAACAGTATTTCCAAAGGCTGTGTTGTGCATGCAAGGGATTTTAGAAGTCTTGACATAGATTACAGGAATCTTTACGTCCTAAAACAGCGGAATTCAACTTTATTGTAATTTTCTCACATGTGTCAGACATGTGCACAAACTCAAATTAAGTTTCCCTCCATCCACGGAGCAAAAACGAAAAAAAAACGCATAAATGTACAAAATTAGTGTAAGTGATGATATAAACACAAAGTGTGAAGACATCCGTTCTTTATTTATGCTGTTGTCCTTGTAATTCCTCTTCAGCATCTAATTCACCATCTTCTGATTCTTTCCAGTGACCGGCAGCGAGGACGCCTGCGTCTACTTCTTTGACGTTGAACGCAACACCAAGGCCATAGTGAACAAGTTGCAGGGTCACGGGGGTCCAGTGCTGGACGTCAGCTTCAACTGCGACGAGAGCCTGCTGGCGTCCGCCGATTCCACGGGCATGGTCATCGTCTGGAGGCGGGAGCAGAAGTGACCGATCCTCCGGCCGAATGCTTCCATCCACCGCTTAGAATAAACCCGCTGCGCCAAAACCATCCAATACCATGTCTGTAGAGTTTCACTGGAACGTAAGTGGCTGCGTTAAAACGTTCAATGTAACGGCGCTGAAGTGCAGACAGAAAAGCATGTTGTGTAGGTGGCGGGGATGTTGTAGAAACGAAAGGAGCCCGGGGGAGGGAGGGGTTGCATCTGTCGGTACTCTTTTGAATGAAGAAACACCGTCACTACTCCCGAGCATTTGTCACGGCTTACCTCTGACTTACACGGATATGACTGCATCCCTGTGAGGAGGATGTAACGTAACCTTCAAGAGATTCCAGATCCTACACTTTGTCTCACTCCGACGGCCCTTCTGGCATAGATCTAGTTCACCGTTTATGTAACTGTTATTCAAGCGGTGTAATCAAGTGTAGTGAAACCGCCTGATCTGCTGTCAGTCCTGCTGTCGCCGTTAGCGTTTGAGACCACGTGCATGACATTGAGCTCCGACTCGGTGGGTAAGAATATGAATCGATTGTGTGTGTTTTTAAGTATCCGTCTGTGTGTGTGTGTGTGTGCGTGTGCGTGTTTGTTCAGTCCATGCTGATTGCACATTTATATATTTTATTTAATGCACATACGAAATAAACAACACTAACTGTCAGTAATCTTTGTTTTTTTTTATACAAAAGTGTTCTTGTCAGATTTATTGGGGAAATATTGGATCCCTCAGCGGAGTTTAAAAACTACGATCAGTCGGGAACACTTCAAAAAGTTCAATGCAACTTTTGGTTTTAATGTTTTTCCCCGCATTCGACAGAAAACGGCTCGTTTACCGACTACTGTGGTCTGAAAATTATTCGACTCCCTGACTAGCGTCCCTCATGAGAGCAGACATTTGCATATCAGACATTGTTAAAACACTTTGCCAACTTCATGGACTTCCTTACTTCACTTATTAACTTTTCTGGTCTTTGTAAGAGGACGAATGAAGTTCACGCTGAAAAGAACATCTCACCTTCAGTGAAGTCTGGTGGTGGTTTGTATCCTCAGCCTCTGGGAACCTGCAGCATTTAGAGGGTAAGATGTCAGGATATCCTTGGAGATGTTAGACATCCACCTGGAAGAGGAGATGTCTACAAACTCACCACACAAATTAGGAGGAAGATGGTTCAACTGGGGAAAGTCTCTCCAAGGATTACAGCTAGAGAGGTCAGAGGTCAGTTGAATATTGGGGACAGAAAATCTCCTTAACCACCATCAGATGGCGCCGACACCAGCTGTTTGGGAGGCTAGCAAGATAAAAGCCTCTGCTGTCGTCCACACACAAGCTAACGCTGCTACAGTTTCACAAATACCAGTGGGACTTTCCCTGGAACAAGGTCAGAGGTCAGATGAGACCAATGTAGAGGTTTTTGGAAACAAACGTAAAAGTCTGTCAGGAACCTTAAAGTGGGTCGTAGTTGGACCTTCCAGCAGAAAAATGATCTGAAGCTCACCTCAACATCAACCCAAGAATGTTTCAGAGATCACAAAGTAAAGGTTCTGCCATGGTAAGTAAAGATAATGTGTTTTTATTAAAATAAAACAACTCGTTGATCTTATTGTATTGCTCCATTTAACCGGTTTCTTGAAAATAGCTGATAACATTTCTCCAGTAAACTTCCTGTTGGTTGGATAATTAACTCATTTCCTGCTGCAGTAATAACAGCAAATCTTCATGTGGCGATGGGGTCAGACCTCCGCTGCAGGAGTGTTTAAGGGGGTCTTTAAGGGGTCCCCCTACACCAATGACTAAAACATGTAAAAATAACTCCTTCATTGGGGGCTTTTAATATTATGAAAGAGTCACTTCCTATAATTTCATAATGACCTTGCTTACAAAAGGAAAAAATCCTTTGCTTTCTTGGCTACTACTGATAATAACTAAGTTGCAGTGCTGGCTCTAGCCATAATAGCAGCTAGCTTCAAAGATTTTCAATTTGGTACTTCAAAATATATCCAAACGCCAGCAAAAATAATTTAAACTTTTACGTATGTCCTAAATTACAAAATACTAGCATACTAGCATGTCGAAGTGAGATTGTAAACATGGTAAACAGTACAACCACCAAACATTAGCATGCTAACATGCTAATGTTAGCCCAGAAAAAGCATGGCTGCAGAGTTTCCCTCAATGATTTTACATAAGTTCATAAATCTCTGTTAAAAGCACCACCAACTAAAACCAGCAGTGGTTTTGCGAGCAGCTTAATAAAATTGTTGATTTTTCAAATCCCAGTTTTGAATTGTTTTATTTAAGCTGGAATTGAAAGGTATATATATCATAATGTACTGGCAGGTTTCACCCATACAAACCAGCGAGGTGGACCTCCGCCATGCTTAAGGCTTCTGTATTATCTAGATAGACTTTTAAGATGAGACATTATTCTTGCACCATTAAGCTTAACGTGTCGTTTCCATCCGTGGCCTTTTTCTCCACACTATCAACCCTATAATGCTGTTCAGGAGAAACGCATGCATCCTTAACGGAAACCTGTGTAGGAGCAGGCCGGAGGAAAAGCGACTGCGTAGCAAACTATCCAGAGGAAACTGCAAGTTAATGTTTCAAATGCATTATGTATGATTTTGGCTTAAAATGCAGCAGCCGCAGACGTGATTGTTTTCCTCTCAGGGCTGCTGAGGCTGTTGGGATGTAGGTCTATAAATGTGTCTGTGTGGGAGGGAAGGCGCAGTGAATGGTTGCCGTCCGGGAGGGTCAGAGTGTGGGCTGTGTTTCAAACGGGCAGGGGAGAAGCTCATGAAGAACTAGGCCTACGGTGTTTTCTCGGACAGCAAGGGTATATTCCAACAAAAGGCCCCAATCCCCTGCATTATACAAGCAGTCCCCCTGATTGAACACCTCAATTTAAATGTGATGTTATGCCAGAAAAACAGTGTTTTTCCTAAGAAAGCTCCCTCTAGTGAGTTTATTATGACCCATTACAGTAAAGTGTGATATTTACAGGATAAATATCTTTGAGTCGTTTCATATCGGACAAATTTGGACTAAATCCAACCAACGGTTGAGAAATTATGTCCCGATAAATTTTAAAGGTAAATCCACACCCTGGTGTTGGAAATATGCAGCCGACCTTTCCCCAAAATCAATCCAGTTCTTCCTCATACTGAAGTTGTGAAAACGATCCATGAAATAGTTTTTGATTTATTGCCTTACCGTGAAGAATCCGCGGCGAATGACGATTCCGTAATATTCCAGATATAATATAGAAATGAAATGACCCAAAAACAAGAAGCACTTCTGAATAATTGTAAACATCAGTTCCACCGAGTCTCGGCGGACCTGATGGCGTCGTAGCAGGAGGATATCGACATGTTGATGCGGTTCAGAATGGAAATATTTTCTCCGTTGTGACAGTCTGAGTATTGAAATAAAGAGAATGGGACTAACGGCTCATTCAGATCCATCATGGAGGTTGTTTTTTTAAAACCAGAGCAAACACAATCATGCGAAGGACGAATCGCAATCAGGCCCTGATTGAGGCTGAACATTATTATATTCTCCCTTTGTGTTTTATTGTCTAACTCCAGAGGAATAATTATGAGCTGCGGATGATTTGAGAGAGAGAGAGAGAGAGAGAGAGAGAGAGAGAGAGAGAGAGAGAGAGAGAGAGCGAGAGAGAGCATTATTTACGTGTGTTCTGTTCCTCATGATACAGCAGAGTTAAACCTTAACAGCATTAAAATATCTTCTATTGTCATGTAGATGTAATTGTACATTTAACATGTTGTTTATTCATCATATCACAAACATTTGTGAGTTTAATAGAGTTATAATATTTTTTCTGGTCCGCTTCAAATCCCCGGAAATAACGTATTTACATTATTTTGCCGTCATTATTTATGGGTTTTTATTGTTTTTGTCTTTTGAGTTTGTTTATTTCATCTTTCCTGTTTATGATAGTCTTATTTTTTTATTAGAATTTTCTTCCATTTTTTTAGGCTATTTTTAACACATTTCTGCTTCATAGCTTAAATTGAAAACAACAGAAACTACACATTCTACTTTTTTTTTACAATTAAGCTGCCCTCAAATAACTTCTGCGAGACTCTACGGCTACAGACTGTTGTCAAACTACGTAATCCGTCCATATTCAGTTATATGGTAACATTAATCTAGTGGATTAAACAACAATACCATCAAATGTAAACATCACAATCAGGAACAGGGTTTCCCCACAGACTCCAGTCAAGCTGCTGGGCATAAACATACCTGCCCAAAGGCACACCGGCAGCACCAGACCACTGATTCTGGACCTCATTCACACCGCAACAGCAGCAACACAGTCAGCAAAGGATATAATTAAGCCCCACCCACAAATAATTAGGCTGAGACAGTTAAGGAAGCCCCCCTGGACAAGGGGCATGCCAAACCTTTTTGCTAGCTTCAAAGCTAATAACGTAAGATATAATTCCAACACCGTGTGGGACACACCTGGGAAGGTATGCTGTATTACTAGTAAAAGTAGCCGATTGGAGAGATAATCTAATTCAATTCTTAATTCAATACTGTAAAATTAAAAACTACATAAAATTATAAATAAGAGAATGACATCATTCAGTGTTGAATAGCAATGTCCTCAACTAAAAAAACAGGAAACATGAATTATTTGCATGTTATATTTCTGTGGGGGCAGTTTTTAGTTTCACTCTAAATTTACCATAAAATGACAAATTGGCATGTTTTTAAAACTTTTGATGAAAAATTCATGATGAAATGTTTGAGGTTCATCATAAAATGTGATCCTCTTCTTTCGACTGTTCTGTTCCCTTTCGGGGTCGCCACAGCGGATCATCCGTTTCTCTGCATATCACTCTGCTGATCAAAGTGCTAGTGTCAGTATCTGTTAGCTCAACCTTTTAGTAAAGCGTGTTTTTGGAAAACCATTTTTCGATTTAGTAAAACCGTACATTTATAATGAGAAAAAAAATATACAACTTCTGGAATAGGACTTTCAATAGCCATGGATTATGCCTCCTCCTTCTTTCCACCTGTGGCGTCCCCCAAGGGCCCCATCCTCGGCCCCTTACTCTTTAGCATCTACAGGCTGCCTGGGTCACATTATAAACAGGTTCAATCTAGTGGCACACATTTTTTAATAAAGAAACAGTGACTCAAAATTTGCTCAACCAAACCGTTGAGAAGGATATTAATATACTGAATTAGTATTGTGTTAAATCTTGGTCATGTGTTCATTCTGCTTTAGCATTTACCTGTAACTCATACTCGCTAGTATGCAACCACATTTCTGTTATCACACAGGTAATGAGTTCTAACCATACCTACAACTCTACCCGGTGTATTTCTATTAACACGTGTCTCTATAGATTTGTAAAGATAGTTTTTTGAGTTAAAAGTCACAGATTCTTCTGACTTCCTCTCAGTGACCGTTTTGGCCTGTGGTGTCCCGCAGGGCTCCATCCTCGGCCCCTTGATCTTCAGCATCTACATGCTGCTAATGGGTCATATTATGAATACTTTCACTTAAATGGCGGATATTTTCCATTAAGAAATAGCGACTCAACCGGGAAAATGTGCTCAACCGAACAGTTGAGCAGGACGTCAGTACTGGTGAGGATTATACAGCATTAAAATTAATCAATCGACAACATAGGAGATAAAATGACCCTTTGGATTTTTCTGTGTGTTTAGTGCTTGACGTTGTGATTCTTCTTCTTCATCTATGCTTCTGCGTTTCCCTCTAACTTGCTGCTGTAGAATGCAACCACATTTTTAATCACTCTATTAAACAGTTCAAGTCCTATAGAAAACTCTTAATGGTAAATATCGTCAGTTATTCTATATAAACACACAGATTTTCAGTCATAGATTCTTCTGACTGTCAAGCGGTTGTGAGTCAGCGCTCCGTGTTACCATGGCTTTTTTTCATTTCATGCATCAAACTGTCCAAAAAGCCAGACGTAAATATCAAACTGCAACTTTCTCTCTGGATGTTTTCAAGAACTTAAGTGCACCCGGCCCACAATTTGCGCTTAAGGCACTAGAAGATGGCCTAATTTCTGTGAAGTGCTCTCCACGGGGGGGGAGCCGGTAATCATCTAGGCGGTCGTCATGACTCGGAATGCATCAAAAGTAGAGTCTTTATTGATGAGTGGGCAAAAGAACCACCTCAGTTTAACTGTACAATCACAGAATATCATGTCGCCAAGGAATGCCAGACATTAAAAATGATGGACCTCGGTTCACTTTTCACTCGGTCGTTCCGCGTCAACCGCCGCAGAAGTCGTCGACCGCGGTCTTCCATCCATGAGATGCAGTGGAATGCATGCTGTCCACGTTTAGAAAAATCCACTGCACACTTGTTTCTACGCCTAACAACTGCAGTTCGGACAGTTATCACAGGAATCTGAATTTTGGATTGATGACTTTTTTTTCCTTACGCAAAACGTCTCTGGGGTCGCATCCGGGCCCCAAGGCGTTTGGATTCTGAATCCAGGAAATATAAGAGGGCCTTGTAACATTCAAGTTTCCTTCGTTTCTTCATTTTTTTCTGTCTTCTGGTGAGAGCATAACATTAGTTAACAAAAAAAAAAATCATCATTTGCAAACAAATATTAATTTGCAAAAACCTTGTTTTTGTTTTTTTTGTTTGTTTTTTTTAAACCGATGCATTTCACATCTTCATTCAAGCCATTAAATCCTGTTTGCAATGTACAAGTGTGGTTTTCCAATTATTCTGTCCCCCTTTTTTTATTATTATTATCCGTTCCTGGTTTCCGTTTTTTTCGCACATTACCGTTAAAAACTCTGACGACACACTCGATCCATTTAAAGGACACGTTTCCATGTGGGTGATTATTCAATTCTGCATGATTTTGAGACACCGAGATGAGGCTGCTGTCACACCGACTCAAGATTACCGGAAACTAGTCTATCATCGTCATCATCATCATCATCATCATCATCATCACTATTCCTCCCCTCTTCCTCCGTCGCCCACACATACACACAACTGCTATATAAAAACACACAAACAGGAAACCCCTTACAGGCTACACAATATGAAATCAAGTCATATTTCAAAATAGTGTCATCTGCTTCACATGTATAGTTTACAAATAAAGGAAAACAGGCAATTATTATTTTTTTATGGTACAAAGAAACCAGACACGCCCTAAATCAAGTCCAAAAAAACAAAAAGTCAAGCATGTTAGGGGCTTGTTGGGTTCACGACAGCTATTTAAATGTCTCCAAAGTCACCGGGTCTTTGAATCCAGTCCGACCCTTTTTGAGTTCCTCCGTGTGTTTGGGAGTTAGCGGTGGTCCCATCAACACTTTCCCTTCAGTCCGTTTCTCCCAGGATCCCAAAAGCCTCGCTTCTCAACGGCTCTGTGCCTCAACGGACACGGAAACTGGTCCTCAGCTTGTCCCGCTGAAATAAGGCAACGTTATTTGAAAATGGCATCAGTCACACTGAGTCAGAGCGGCGATCGTTGTGATCCTTCCTAATGTTTATTATCTTTTAAATCGTACATTACATCATCAGAAATGCAAAAGCATTGTGTTCAAACCTTCACCCGCGGCACATTGAAATCAAATATCAACATTCTTAACATCGAGAAAGGACAGGTATCCAAAGTGCGTTACATTACGTCGCCACTCCCCTTCTGGACCTGAAACATTCTCCTCCTCTTCATCTGATCACATGATGCAGTAGGCCTCGTCCTGGGGCAGGTGTTGTTTAGTCCTCCAGTAGGTCGGCAGGTGAGCTCTCAGCACTTTCCTCAGGTCCTCGTTCAGCAGGAGGCAGAAGATGGGGTTGACGCCGGCTTGGGCGAAGCTCATCCACACCGTGATGGACAGGTACCGTTGAGGGATGGCGCAGGACTTGACGAAGACCCTCCAGAAGCAGGCCACGATGTAGGGAGCCCAGAGGATGAGGAAGAGCAGGGTGACGGTGTAGAACATCCTGCCCAGCCTCCTCTCGGACCTCACCTCTTCCATCCCGAGCAGCCGCCGGTGCTGATTGTGTAGATTTTGCCTGATGCCCAACAGAGTGGGTGGCATCGGACCACGACCGAACCCCGCGATCCAGTTAGCTGCAGCTTGACCGGTGGCCCCGGGACCGTGGAAGGTCCAGTTCTGGCTGATAGCTGGCACCAGCTGGACAGGTTTCATCTTACGGTGCCTGTACTCAAACAGCAGCAGCTTGGCGTAGAACCCATGGGTGGCCAGAACCACCACAGCCAGCATGAGCATGAAGCCCAGGGTGTCGTTGGTCTTCAAGTAGCGGTGTTCAAAAATGCACTGATCCTCATCGCGGATAAACTTGTACGTCCCCACGTCGAAGACGGGAGGGAACGCCATGGCGACGGCCAGAGTCCACACCATGCAAATGATGGCGGCGCAGGTCCAGATAGTCATGCGCTTGGCGTAGAACCGGTGGTGGGCGATGGCAAGGTAGCGGGTGACGGCCACACAGAACAGCATGAAGGCGGCGTGAAAACAAAAAAGCACGGCCATGAACGCCACCACTTTACAACTCAAGGCGCTGTAAGTCCAGACCGAGCTGTTGTGGACCGAAACCAGCACAAAAGGGAAACACGCAGCGGAGCGGACCGCATCGGCCAGGCACAGGTCCAGGAGAAAAAAGTAGGGAGCCTTGTGGAGTGTCCGGTCTCGTAGCACCAGCACAGAGACCAGGAGGTTTCCTACAAGGCTGACACAGATGATCAAACCCAAGAAGACCAGCTTAAAGTAGGCAGAAACATCCGCGGCGGAGATTCCTCCACCTCCACCGCCGCCGCTGTCGCTGCTGCTGCCTCCACCTCTGGACAGCCCACTCTGCGAGGCCAGAACGGCCAGCAGACTGCCCGGGCCGTCGATGGCAAAGGTCTGGTTGGACATTCTGTCGCCCTCGATGAGAGCCCGCCCGGTTCTGGCCCTGTTAGAAACACTAGAGATCCGCGTAGAACCCGTCGTCTCCCAGCCGGCTCCCTCGTCGTTACAAGGAGAGGCCGTGAGGATCTCTCCTACATGACAGATTCATCCTTCCTTTCTCCGTCCACAACCTCCACACCTGCAAACAGAGACATACAATTTGAGGAACGACACCACGAGAGGCCCGGCATTTCTCCTCAGGTCACGCCGGTCCACTGGAAACGTAGCGGCGCCGATAAAGAGTCGCCGCGTCGGGCAACACAGTGGAAATCTCCGCCTTCCTGTTGCTCTGTGGCTGGGATCAGATCAGCCGCTCTACAGCATGCCAGCTCCTCGGCTCTCTCCGTAA
>JBBDHG010000212.1:0-5000 GCA_037951165.1 Lophius americanus | reverse complement strand
TAACCACTGGTAGATGAAGGGATTTTGCAGCAAGTGAAAATTTTGTCCTCAGTGTAAATTTGTTGGAAGCAAGAAAAATGGGTAAGTGAAAGAGATCTAAGCTGCTATGACAAGGATCAAATTATAATTGCGTGGGTCAGAACATCACCAGAACTGCAGATCTTGCTGGGTGATCCAGGTCTGCAGTGGTTGGCAGCCATCAAAGTTTTTTAAGTGGCTTAAAAAAAAACTTGCACTATATGAGGCAGGTGGTTTTAATATCATGGCTGATTGTGTACAAATGTCTTTCCTGTCCTCATCCGCGCTCAAAAGAGTAATAGCTCTCAGTGATGGACAAGATGAAGCCAATTAGCGTCCGTGTGCGGCGGGCGCCGGGAAGCGTTGAAGCCGGGCTTTTACGGAAAACAAGATTTGTCTTGTCTCGGTGGGATTTGGTCGTCATGGTCGTCAATTATGTCATTTAAGTAGAGGGCGGTATTGTTTCATCCGTGTCTTGTGAGGTAGCGGCTCCATTAGAAAAAGCTCAACCTCCCCACGGAAAGAACGATCAGGAAAGAAAACACCCACCGCAGAACCTCCTGTGAAACGCCGCTTAACTCCGCTTCCAGCGGCACGTCGTCTTAAACGGCTTTAATTACTCCAAAGTCAACGTCTGTGGCAGAAACGGCGCTAATTAAAATCCTGGGGTCAATTTTAAGGCGACTTAATAATTTTAATACCCACCCGCGGTCACGCTGTGCGAGCGTCACACAAATGAATCCCTCCCACCCGTTAGCCGGCGAGAGGCCCGACCGCGAACGCAGACGTTTAAAGTCAGACACCAAATCAACATAATCCAGGTGAAACCTGACACCCAAAGGTGTTTGTGCGTCTGAAGTTTGTAAACTTAATACAGCGTACCGATTGGGCAGGAAGTTTTTAAAGTCCTTCACGCCGAAAGATAAGACGGTTATTTCCCTGAAAGGTCGGGGAGAAGGTCGCCGTCGCAGATGTTTACGCAATTCATTCAAAAACGATTTAATGAATCTCTGTTGAATTTTATAACCAATTAAATTTAAGTGCGAGGAAGAAGTGGATTGATTTTTTTTGGGAAAGGTCAGTTGTACTTTTCCACCACCGGGGGGAGTTTTATCTCCAAAGGTTTTCAGGTCATCATTTCTAAACTTTTGGTCCGATTGATTCCAAATTTGGTGCACAAGGAGATTCATCGTATATTAGCCATAATTTTACTCCTAAAGTTCACATTTTACTCAGTAGGGGGCTTTTAGAAGAAAAACTGTTTTTTCAAAAATGACTTCCGAGTCCTCGACCCGATTTTTTCCAAACTGACCTCATAAGAACCGTCTCAAGGAGCCCTAACCTGTATTTAATATATTTTACATTAATTCTTCATATTTCACTCACTAAGGGGCTTTTTTTGAAAAGTAAAAAAAGGTTTCTGATCGTTATTTTCCAACCATGTGCTAGATTATGTCCAAATTGGCTCGTATGAATCCACACAGGGAGATCTATCATATATATATCTATATTTAGATCTATCATAGATATATTTATTTAGATCTATATATATATATATATATATCATATAGATATATATCTATCATATATACATACACATATATATGATAGATCTATATCTATATGATAGATCTATATCTATATGTATATATATGTATATATCTATCAGGTATATATATACACACATATACATACATACGTATATATATATATATATATATACATACATACGTATATATATATATACATACATACGTATATATATATATATATATATAATTTCACTATAACAGTTCATTTCATTTTACTCACTAGGCGAAGCTTCTTCACAAAACAGTTTCTGATTGTGTCTAAATTTATCTCCTATGAATTCAACGAAATCTGCCTTTACTCACATTTAACGTGAGGAGTTCAATCAGGGGGATTGCTCGCGCAACGCAGGGGATTGGGGGCTTCTCGGGGACGACAGCGTTGCCCCAGTTTCTTTCAAATATCGCAATCATAAATAGTCTGTGACATCCCATCATGCATCTCTCCCAGATAGTTGGCAGCCCTGGAACCTGAATTTCAGCTTACAATTGTCCATGTGCTCCGAGTCCAGCGTGGCGTCATGACTTCAGTGCAATGCTTGACCTTTAGCTTCTATTTGCAGCTCATGTTGCAGCATGTCTGTCTGCTTGTCTGCTTGTCTGTCTGTCTGTCTGTCTGTCTGTCTGCCCCACCTCAGGCAAAACTGAAGCTAAGTGACCCGCAGGCAGAGGAGTTTCATTAAGACTCGTATTATCAGTCAGGTTGTGGTGGTTGTATTAAATATTAAGTCAGAAATTCTTTCCTTGTTTCATAAACTTTCTCTTTTATGGTATTAACCCTTTAGTATTTTTAATTTAATTGTATTGTTGTCCTATTCTTGATCATTTGCATCAAGGATGTCATGGAGTCGTCATCGCCGACGCAGTTCCTTTGTGCTAAAGCAACAACTCAAAAAGTATTTCATGGATCATTTTCTGATGAGGTGCACAGTACAGGTGGGACTGCATCAAGGATCGGCTCCGAGCCCCTTCTTGTGTGCTATGGTGATGGACAGGCTGATAGATGATGGACTACGATTTTGGTGGATGACGTTGTAGTGAAAGCTGAGAGCAGGTGATGGAGAACTTGGAGAGGTGGAGGTATGCGGAGGAGGAAAGAGGAATGAGGGTCGGTGGCAGCGAGACAGAATACATGTTTGTGAATGAAAGGGAGGAAGGAGGAAGGGTGAGGAAGAAGTAGAGGTGGAGATAACGGGGAGTGTGGAGACGAGGCAAAGACTCGAGTGCAGGAAGGGTGGAGTGGGTGGAGAAGAGTGTCAGGAGTTATCTGTGACAGAAGAGGAGCAGCAGGAGTGAAGGGAAAGGTTTCCAAGATGGAGGTGAGAGAAGTTCTGCTGGATGGTTTAGAGACGGTGGTTCTGACCAGAAGACAGGAAGGCAGAGCTGAAGATGATCAGATGTTCTCTGGGAGTGAGGAGGAAGGACAGGAGTAGAAAGGAGACATCAGAGGGACAGTCCAGGTGAGACGTCCTGGAGACAAAGTCAGGGAGGACAGATTGAGATGGTTCTGACCCGTGAAGAAGAGGAGGGATAGTGGATCTACTGGTAGAAGGATGCTGGAGGTGGAGCTGCAGGCAGGAGAAGAAGGATGAAGACCAAAGAGGAGGTTTCTGGATGTGGTGGGAGAGGACGTGAAATGTTTGATGCGATAGAAGAAGATGAAGAGGACAGGTGAAGATGAAAACAGATGATCCGCTGCGGCGACTCCTAACCGCCCAAAGAAGAAGAAGAAGACGAAGGATGAAAATAAAAGTAGAGACACTCATCAGTACAGAGCATAAGACCACCTTTAATGGCAAAACACTGTAAATAGTTGCATCACTTCAAACAGTCCATTCAGTGCTACAGTCCGTCTGCGGGATTATCAAACTGGTGCTATAAAAGGTTCTGGACGGGACCACTGGTGAGGATCAACAGGAAGACGTGTGAGTAGTAGTGAGGAGACGCGGGGGAAGCTGGTGTTCCGGTCAGAACCAAAACTTTCCACTTCTTTCCTCCCTCCAGCAGCAACAATTAAAAGCTGATGTCATCCACTGGTCATCTTCTTTTTTTTTTTGCTCTTCGTTAAAGACGTACGAGCGCGTGGAGTTCGCCCGTCTGGCGGCGGCGTGGTTAAACGACCACCTCGGCTACATCGACAACAATCGGAAACGACATCGGAGCAAGTCTTCACAAGACGACACAAAGTAATCACAGGGACATCAAAGTGTGCTTCGCTGTTAGAGAGGGGGCGGGACTAGTGTGACAGAACGCATGGCGATGTTCCGGGATCATCTTTCTCCTTGAATCGGACTTTGCGTGGATTTTTTTTTTCTTTTTCGCAGATTTGACTTTAATTTGACGAGAACGTGTGAGGAGAAAAACGCATCCAGTGATAAATATTTCTCATCTATCGTGAAAAGGCACTTTAGAGCAAATCAGAAGGGAAGAATCAATAACGGTTCAAGACTGAGAGGAGAACGATGAGGAGCAGGGTTCTGGGGTCGTGCAGCGCTATGCGGATGGAGATCGCTACGCCCAGAAAGATGATGGCCGGCTTCAGAAGCCTGATGATGTCGCTCTCAGACCGGAGATCAGAAACCTCTGACGGCGTGTTTGGTAGATCCTCTAACGACGCGTGAGGGGAAATGTGGCGAGCGTCTTCCTTTTCTGTCTGAGGTGCCGCGTCTCGGCTCACCTCGCCGACAACCGCGGGCGAGGAGGAGTCCTCTGTGAGTCCAGCTGACGGTGGAGCTTCACCCTCCGCGCCCCGAATCTCCGTGCCGCCGTCGTGATGTTCTGCCGGCGTGGCGGAATCTTCTGGTAATCCTGCATCAAGTTCAGTCAGTCCAGCTGCAGCCTCAACCTCGGGGCGCTCCACCGCATCGGGAGCGGAGAAGCTCTCAGCAGGAAGTTCAGCAGAAGGAGGACCATTGGGGACGTCGGCGGGAACATCCTCTCCTGGCGTGGAACATTGATCTGTCCCCGCCGCCGAAAGACGCACGCACGAGGATTCTGAGGGAGGGGTTTCCTCTCCGCCTGCTTCCGAGCCGTCCGGCGTCGACCCTGACGGTTGCTGCGGGGAAGAGGCTGACGCGGGTACTGATGTCTGGCTGTCTGATTCACAGGGGATTGTGGGTAAAGGCTCTGAACTATCGAGCTGGAGTGATTCGCTGGCATCGGGTACAAAGGATGAATTAGTTTGGACTGTGGTTTCAGACGACGTACAGGGGGGTCGTTCACCTGGGGACACGATGGGGGCGGACGGAGGGGCGTCCGCAGATGGAAGCTGGTGGTCGGGGGGGGGCGGAGCAACCGGACGGTCGAGCTGCAGCCTGGATGGATGTAAGAGACTTTGTCTCCACACTCAGACGTATTAAACGGTTTCATCTCACAGAGAAACATCCGTCTGCT
>JBBDHG010000211.1:115000-125000 GCA_037951165.1 Lophius americanus | reverse complement strand
GTGTGTATATGTGTGTATATGTGTGTGTATATGTTTATATGTGTGTGTATATGTGTGTATATATGTTTATATGTGTGTATATATGTGTGTGTATATGTGTGTATATGTGTATATATGTGTATATATGTGTATATGTATGTGTGTGTGTTTATGTGTGTGCGCGTATATATGTTTGTGTGTGTATATATGTATGTGTGTGTATATGTGTGTATATGTGTGTATATGTGTGTATATGTGTGTATATGTTTGTGTGTGTATATGTGTGTATATGTGTGTGTATATGTGTGTATATGTTTGTATATGTGTGTATATATGTGTATATGTTTGTGTGTGTATATGTGTATATATGTTTAAATGTGTGTGTATATGTGTGTGTATATGTGTGTATATATGTGTATATGTTTGTGTGTGTATATATGTGTATATGTTTGTGTGTGTATATATGTATGTGTGTGTATATGTGTGTATATGTGTGTATATGTGTGTATATGTGTGTATATGTTTGTGTGTGTATATATGTTTATATGTGTGTGTATATGTGTGTATATGTTTGTATATGTGTGTATATATGTGTATATGTTTGTGTGTGTGTATATGTGTGTATATGTGTGTATATGTGTGTATATGTGTATATATGTGTATATGTTTGTGTGGGTATATGTGTGTATATGTGTGTATATGTGTGTATATGTGTGTATATGTTTATATGTGTGTGTATATGTGTGTATATGTGTGTATATGTGTGTATATGTGTGTATATGTTTATATGTGTGTATATGTGTGTATATGTGTGTATATGTTTATATGTGTGTGTATATGTTTATATGTGTGTGTATATGTGTATATGTGTGTATATGTTTATATATGTGTGTATATGTGTGTATATGTGTGTATATGTGTGTATATGTGTGTATATGTGTGTATATGTGTGTATATGTGTATATATGTGTATATGTTTGTGTGGGTATATGTGTGTATATGTGTGTATATGTGTGTATATGTGTGTATATGTGTGTATATGTTTATATGTGTGTGTATATGTGTGTATATGTGTGTATATGTTGGTATATGTGTGTATATGTTTATATGTGTGTATATGTGTGTATATGTGTGTATATGTGTGTATGTTTGTGTGTGTGTGTATATGTGTATATGTGTGTATATGTTTATATGTGTGTATATGTGTGTATATGTGTGTATATGTGTGTATATGTGTGTATATGTGTGTATATGTGTGTATATGTGTATATATGTGTATATGTTTGTGTGGGTATATGTGTGTATATGTGTGTATATGTGTGTATATGTGTGTATATGTGTGTATATGTTTATATGTGTGTGTATATGTGTGTATATGTGTGTATATGTTGGTATATGTGTGTATATGTTTATATGTGTGTATATGTGTGTATATGTGTGTATATGTGTGTATGTTTGTGTGTGTGTGAGTGACTTTATTGAAGACAAGGATCTGTTTATCTTAAGTCCCAGAATGGCGCTGAGACTGAGGCTGGCGCTGTAATTGGACTACTTAGTCCCTGTTTAGCATGAGAAAAGCCTCCGTGGCCCGGCGGCACCAAACCCGCTCTTGTTTTCAGGACCGACCCGCTGATCAGAATTCAGATTAGCCCATAAAACATCAATCCCCGCTGCAAACACTCCTGCTTTAAAGGCACTCAGGCTAATTAGTTAACGAGGGCGGCGGTGGACCCTCGCTCCCACGGAGTGGCGGTGGACTTTATTTAAAGGAGGGCTGGAGAGTTTCTCCCCTCTTCCCTCCACGACAACGTTTGTGCCACCTTGTAAAAAGTGACCCTCTCTCTCTCCTCTTCTCCTGTTGAATCCGAGTCCACCCGGACGCCACTTGTCGCTGCGCAGTCACTGAACGTAATTAGCGGGACATTTCTGAGAGCCGTTAGCTGAGCCGTTAGCTGAGCTGTTAGCTGAGCCGTTAGCCGAGCGACGGACGGATGAGAGGAGAAGTTAGACTGTGAGGGCCGCCGTCTCCACGCTGAGCAGCATGAGGTAAATGTCTTGGAGGTAAACCGCCATTTAATTTGACATTATCTGCCCCGACTGAGTTCTGTCTGTCTGTCTGACTGTCTGTCTGTCTGTCTGTCTGTCTGACTGTCTGTCTGTCTGTCTGTCTGTCTGTCTGTCTGTCTGAATGTCTGTCTGTCTGACTGTCTGTCTGTCTGTCTGTCTGACAGTCTGTCCATCTGACTGTCTGTCTGTCTATCTGACTGTCTGTCTGTCTGAATGTCTGTCTGTCTGAATGTCTGTCTGTCTGACTGTCTGTCCATCTGACTGTCTGTCTGTCTGTCTGTCTGACTGACTGTCTGTCTGTCTATCTGACTGTCTCTCTGTCTATCTGACTGACCGTCTGTCTGTCTGTCAGTCAGTCAGTCAGTCTGTCTATCTGACTGACTGTCTGTCTGTCTGTCTGTCAGTCTGTCTGTCTGTCTATCAGACTGACTGTCTGTCTGTCTGTCTGACTGTCTGTCTGTCTGTCTGTCTGACTGTCTGTCTGTCTGACTGTCTGTCTGACTGTCTGTCTGTCTGTCTGACTGTCTGTCTGACTGTCTGTCTGTCTGTCTGACTGTCTGTCTGACTGTCTGTCTGTCTGTCTGTCTGTCTGACTGTCTGTCTGTCTTTCTGACTGTCTGTCTGTCTGTCTGTCTGTCTGTCTGTCTGTCTGTCTGTTCGTTGCCTCTCATGTTTTGACGACAGTGAAACAATATTTGCTGATTTTACTTCATTTCTTACGTTAATGGTCACAAATGATTATTTTCTAAATCGACGTATTTTGAATCACTTCGCTCTGAATGAATAAAACAGACGTCGAGCCTGAGATGAAATCATTCTGCTGACTTGAGGACCAACTTGAAGGGGACTCCTCCCAGACGCACTCGTTCATAACTCCCATGATGCCTCTCTGCTCCGGTGCGCCGTCACTCCGCAGGTTTAGTTTGTGTTGATGTTTAACACCTTCAACGTCTCGCTGCCAATTTTCAGTCTACGTTCAAACAAACTTAATTGTCCAGTGTAATTTTCTCTCACTGGGATCCGGTTCTGACCTCTGGATGGTTCACAGTCCTGATCACAGGAACTCGTGGAGCGGGTCCGTCTCAGTACATTCCTGTACTTATATATATTACACTATGTTGTAGGACCACGCTTGGTCCTCAGACGTTGTTGTGCTTCTAGTCCCAGCGGACTGACAACAACGGTACCGGAACCATCTCTGGGCCACTGCTGTGACCAACATGTCAATAGAACAACATTTTCTGAAGGTCACGGACACTGACTGACAGGTAACCATGGTAACCAGATGATATATCCCACCCACTGACAGGTAACCATGGTAACCAGGTAATATATCCCACCCACTGACAGGTAACCATGGTAACCAGATGAAATATCCAACAGACATAGTATATTTTTTCTCAAAAATGTTTTGATTTCCACACTTAACATATACATACATAAGCAAATATATACTATATGCATAAAACAATATAAACATTTAATTATGTCATATGTATTTATTATATGAAATTATGGTAATTCATTGCTATAATTTATCTACGATAGTGATAAAATATGAATTTTTGGTCTTTTAATGTTTGAGATTTTTCATTTTTTCCTCTGTAAAAAACATTATTTTTTTAACAGTGTATCTTTTCACTTTTCATGTGACCTTTATTCCTAGCTGGCTTTGACTAATAAAAAATGTGAGGTCATAACTCTATGGTCTTTCCTGTGAGGACTGGCGTGATCCGTCGTCTTATGGTCAGTTGGTTAACCCTGTCTCCACTCTGTGTCTCTCCCATCGGGTCCTGACCAGTCCATACTGGGGGGTGAGATGGGTTTGGGGAGTCCCGGCGCGGCATCACCCACCAAACCAGCGGGTCAGTACTACCAGCACTACGTGTCCAATCCACGGAGGAGAGCTCTGCCTATGGAGACGATGGGTGAGATGTGACACACACACACGCACACACACATATACACGCATATTTTTGTAAATGTCGCTTAGTGAGGACCGGGTAAAAAAAAACACAATGTGAGGACCGGGTAAAAAAAAACACAATGTGAGGACCGGGTAAAAAAAAACACAATGTGAGGACCCGGTAAAAAAAAAACACAATGTGAGGACCCGGTAAAAAAAAAACACAATGTGAGGACCCGGTAAAAAAAAAACACAATGTGAGGACACGGTAAAAAAAAAACACAATGTGAGGACCTGGTGTTCCATCTAACATACAGACATGAAAATAGTCATCCTGGACACTGTGTGGAACTCTTATGCTATACACTGTCTGATATTGGGTGCCACAATGCCACTGCCACAATGTTTTTAAACCAGCAGAGTGGAGACCAGGCCCTTTTTTTTTTCTTTTTTCTGACCTTTTTTCAGAGGTAATACTAATACAATTTGATTTACTAAATGTTTAATGGATAGGTGTAGCATAATTCAGATTATTCACCTCAGATATCAATAAATTATTTTCCCTTACCCTTAGTAGTGGTCAACCACTACACATACAGACACTCTGATGTACGCACGCACGCACGCACGCACGCACATCCGCCCACCCGCACGCACGCACGCACACACACACACGCACACACACACACACACACACACACACACACACACACACACACACACACACACACAGACACACACACACACACACACACAATCTCTCTTGTAAGGTAGACATATATGTTTATTTTATATCTTTTTTACAAGAGTTTGGTCTAACATTATTTTTCGTTTTATTTCGGTAAAGATAAAAAGAAAACATTTTCAAAGGCCCACATTAATTAATTCTGATAAATGTAGTAACCCAGTAATAAATTATCTGCTTTAATGTTCAGATTAACTTGAAACTATTTTACAGATTCTCTTTCATCTTAAGAAATGTCTTTCATCAAAGTAAATATAAAGAAACAATACAGTCTGTAAAATAACAAATATCAGGTTTTATTGTATAATCATCATAACAATAAGAACAACAACAAAAGGCATAACAATTATAATAATAATCATAATATATAATAATCATGATAATAATAATATATAATAATTATAATTATTGTTATTATTGATCTCAATAATAATATGTCATGTAAGTGAGTAACAGAGGCGATGATAAATCCAAATTGTTAGTTTAAAGAATAGTGCTTCTTATATTTTTTTATAATTATTCTGGGCTTAATCTTTTTCCCCCCACCATATTTCCACATAATTAGTGCGCTCCAAAAACTGCTGGGTTAAAAATTTGCCAGTGTGATTGATTCTGGAAACTGGGTCTAAAGGGTCAACCCAGACACAGGTGGTTTTGTTTCTTTTCTTAAATGGGTAAAAATTTTGTTGAGTTGAAAAACACAAATAAACAAAATGAGGACGACAACATCAAAATTAGGTTTTTCCAAAACTCAGGCTGCTGCATAAAAATGGTGGAATTTAACTCTAAGAAAATAGACCCATGGACAAGGTGGGGAATATAAAATGGACCAATCAGAACACATTTTTAAAATTATATCTCATATATTTATTTATTTATCTAATTTTTTAACTTCAGAACTCACATTTCTCTTGTTATTATTTGTAATACTATGTAACATGTATTCTAAAACCTGAATCAGAATCTATACTTTGCTGAGGTTCTACAATATGTACATAGAACAAAATTAAAAATTAACTTGTTTTGTATCACATTTTTCCAAATATGTTGTCAAAATTACTTTAACGTAAATGAGGACATGTTTAAAGACTTACGATGTTTAATTGAAACTTGGATTGTGTATCAAAAGCCAGCTGAAAACAAACACTTTGATAATATGACAATAATATTAATGGAGAAGGAAGCTGAATAAAAGAATGTTCCACAGAATTTTCACTTTCATCCAATATTTGCTCAAGCCAATAACCAATAAATCAATTAAACTTTATATTTGAAGAACACAAAATTATTCACATGTTTGTATTTTAGGCCCCCTAACCAGACACAAGAGTAAAATTACTTCAAAGTGGCAAAAGATGTGTATTATATATAACAAGAGGATATAATAAAAAACAACTTTTACACGATTCCCCCTGACTAAAATGTCAAATGAAAAAATTATCATTTTGAAAACAGACTAAAATAAAGAAACATGAAACATTAAAAAATTATAATGAAATGAAATAAAATATAGAGGTATAAAATAATAAGAATATAAACATCATCAAATATAATCAAATGTAAATATATAATATAGAAAGATAAAAACATAATAATAGCAACTTGAATGAAATGTAAATAAATAAATAAATAATTGGTAGATTTAGTTTACGTCCTGACTAGAAGATGAAGATGTCTGCATACAGACATCACCTCTCTGCCGCTCCAAGGTCTTCAGGGGTTCAGGGGTTCAGGGGTTCAGGGGTTCAGGGGTTCTGGTCCTCAGACGTGGACCATCAGATGAAAAGGAAGCTTCACTCTGGGTTCTGGTAAGAAGACCTGAGGGCTCTAGAAGGTTCAAAGGGTGGAAACTTATATGATCACTTGGGCCAACAAAAGCCTTCGCAGTCCTTAAACTGTGATCCCTCCGCCCCACCCCCCCAGCCTCAGTCCAACGTGGTGTGGAAACGGCCGCCATTTTCACGTGTGTCGTCATTTACACGTAGAATGTCAATATTCTGATTATTAGATTGAAGGAAAACCTTCAGCGGCAACTTCGGACTTTTCTTTTTCTTCCCCACAAAAACAATTTAATCTGGACTGATCCTGTGTAACGGCAACTGCTGCCGCCGCCGCCGCTGTGTGTTTTCAGGGAGAAGCGTGCGTGACCATCCTGTCTACGACTCTGACAGGAAAATGAAAGGAAGTCTTTTAAGAAATCGGGACAATAGTGGTCGCCTGGAGCCTTGGTAGCGTTAGCCTTCAAAGGACACAAACACACAAAAACGCACCGTCGCACATACACTCACAGACACTAACACACACACACAAACACACAGACACACACAAACACACACACAGACACACACAAACACACAGACACACACACACACACATAAACAGGGGAAGATTTCAAAAAATAAAAAGTGCTCTTTCATTTTTTATCAAAGTCTCACCTCCTGGTTGACGCTCGTCCCTCGCTCTCCTTGAGACGAGGGACGACAAACATTCTGAGGCAGTGAAAATCTGAACATTCCTCCCGTCACCAAACAGAGAAAAAAATCTATCAAAATGTTTTTTTGTTACATTTCCTGAAGCTCAGAATGTCGTTTGCAGTAAAAGCTTCTTTCCGTCCGTTTGTCGCTCCTCGTCTGTTAACTGAACAAATCAAATCAAAATCTCAGTTTCACCCAGAAATAAAAACCTTTTTTTTTCTCTTTCAGAGGTCCACACTAAAAAAGTTCGGAAGGTCCCACCCGGCCTGCCATCCTCGGTAAGTGACACCTCCTTCATGATTTTGCTGCTCTGGTTGCGGCGGCTCGTCCGTCTGAGAGACGGCTGGGCAGGTTTGGTGAATTTGCAGCGATGAAGACGAGGCTGACGTCGAAGCAGAGCTGAACTCAAACAGCTGCCGGCTTTGTTTGTCGGTTCATGCTTCTTTGGGGGCTTTTTTCGGGGAGAATCAACCGGAAGAATTAAATGCCCGAATAAATAATGTGGCTCTAAACAAAGAGCTTGTTGTTCCGAGGATAAAAAGACTTTTCCAGACCGGTGGACGAAAAGGAAGAAACCTTAAGAAGAATAAGAAGATATAGAAGTCCTGATTTGTAATGTTCAGGTTTGAATGAAGCGTTTATTCTGTGGTTCTGTTCTGCCGCTGGCCGGTTCATGTCCACGGGCTCCAGAGGTCAGAGGTCATGAGAGAACGTGATGCGGTGCGGAGGACGCAGGCGTTGCCAGGATTGGTGAATGTTGCCGAGCTGGTCAGAACCTGCTGAGAGCTGATCTTCATCTGCTCTTCTTCTGACAGAGAAACTCTTCCTCATGGTTTTGGTAGAATATCCCAGGATTCAATTTGAATGGATTATTTTTACTTCTCTTCATTCTTGTGTTTTCTACAGCAGTGCAATCATTTAATTGTTGCTACTGAGGGTCTATAATTAATAGCTATAAATGTGTGTTTTTAATGAGCTGACCCAGTCAGTTCATTGTGAAAGATAAATACATTTTTTTGAAATCAATTTATGAATGAAGATTAAAGGGATTATATATATTAAGAGATACCAATGAAGGAAGGAGCTGTGGAGATCTCCTCATAGACCCCCAGTCATATTTTTACTTTTATTCTGTTGTAGTTTTGTCTTGATGCAACATCAATCCATCATATCTCACCTCCTAACCTCCTCTCATCCTCTCATCTCCTCTCCTCTCCTCTCCTCTCCTCTCATCTCCTCTCATCTCGTATCACCTTGAGTTGATGAGTTGAGATGAGTGAAACATGGCGGATGATGTTTAATCAGGAATCTTTGTGTTGCTGTGGTTCTATATAGTTCATATGTTTTCAACTTTAACTTATGTTTATAGTGTACTGAACTCTTTTACATTTTCTTTAGTTTATAGTTTATAGTTTTAACTCTTTTACTTTTTCTTTAGTTTATAGTTTATAGTTTTAACTCTTTTACTTTTTCTTTAGTTTATAGTTTATAGTTTTAACTATTTTACATTTTCTTTAGTTTATAGTTTATAGTTTTAACTCTTTATATTTTCTTTAGTTTATAGTTTTAACTCTTTTACATTTTCTTTAGTTTATAGTTTTAACTCTTTTACTTTTCTTTAGTTTATAGTTTACTGAACTCTTTTACTTTTTCTTTAGTTTATACTTTATAGTTTTAACTCTTTTACTTTTTCTTTAGTTTATAGTTTATAGTTTTAACTCTTTTACTTTTTCTTTAGTTTATAGTTTTAACTATTTTACTTTTTCTTTAGTTTATAGTTTATAGTTTTAACTCTTTTACATTTTCTTTAGTTTATAGTTTATAGTTTTAACTATTTTACTTTTCTTTAGTTTATAGTTTATAGTTTTAACTCTTTTACTTTTTCTTTAGTTTATAGTTTATAGTTTTAACTCTTTTACATTTTCTTTAGTTTATAGTTTATAGTTTTAACTCTTTATATTTTCTTTAGTTTATAGTTTTAACTATTTTACATTTTCTTTAGTTTATAGTTTTAACTCTTTTACTTTTCTTTAGTTTATAGTTTACTGAACTCTTTTACTTTTTCGTTAGTTTATAGTTTTAACTCCTTTACTTTTTCTTTAGTTTATAGCTTATAGTTTTAACTCTTTTACATTTTCTTTAGTTGATAGTTTTAACTCTTTTACATTTTCTTTAGTTGATAGTTTTAACTCTTTCACATTTTTTTTAGTTTATAGTTTTAACTCTTACATTTTCTTTAGTTGATAGTTTTAACTCTTTCACATTTTCTTTAGTTTATAGTTGATAGTTTTAACTCTTTTACATTTTCTTTAGTTGATAGTTTTAACTCTTTCACATTTTCTTTAGTTTATAGTTGATAGTTTTAACTCTTTCACATTTTCTTTAGTTTATAGTTTATAGTTTTAACTCTTTTACATTTTATTTAGTTGATAGTTTTAACTCCTTCACATTTTCTTTAGTTTATAGTTGATAGTTTTAACTCTGTAGTACGATCTGTAGTACGATTCCTCATCGGATTCATTTCTGAGATTGGTTTTACTTTCAGTTATTTTCCTTCTAAACTCCTGAAGCATTGCAACAATCCAGCAGAACCAGAACCAGAACCAGACATGGGTGAGAAAGAAGCTGGAGGTAGATTATTTTGGTTTGGTTCCCTGACATGTGACATCACGGCGATGTCTTCTACGATCTAGACGTATCATCATTATTTGATTTGGCGCTGGAGAGGGGAACGTTGATGGAGAGGGTTTTGAGCGCCGCGGCTCCGAGGGACGGCGGAACGATCCGGTAGACGATCGGGCCCCGACCGGCAGAACCTCCTTCACGCAG
>JBBDHG010000211.1:100000-107500 GCA_037951165.1 Lophius americanus | reverse complement strand
ATCCTGATCAAAGATAACTCCCAGGTTCCTCACAGTGGTGCTGGAGGCCAAGGTACTGCTGGAGGTCAAGGTCATACCATCCAGAGTAGATATATCATCAGGTAAATTGTTTCTAAGGTGTTTGGGTCCAAACACAATAACTTCACTTTTATCTGAGTTTAATAATAAGAAGTTTCAGGTCATCCAGGTCTTAATGTCTTTGAGACACGCCTCTAAATTATATAAGTGGTTAGATTCACCTGGTTTCATTGATAAGTACAGTTGTGTGTCATCAGCATAACAGTGAAAGTTTATGGAGTGTTTCCTGATAATGTTTCCTAAAGGGGGAATATATAGTATGAATAATATTGGTCCAAGCACAGATCCCTGGGGAACTCCGTGGGGAACTATACTATGCAAGGAGGATCATTGTTAACAGATACAAACTGAGATCTGCATAATGATCGATTTTGAGGAGCCAGCATCACAGAACTGTTTCTCTGTGTGAACCTGGACTGTTTCTCTGTGTGAACCTGAACTGTTTCTCTGTGTGAACCTGGACTGTTTCTCTGTGTGAACCTGGACTGTTTCTCTGTGTGAACCTGGACTGTTTCTCTGTGTGAACCTGGACTGTTTCTCTGTGTGAACCTGGACTGTTTCTCTGTGTGAACCTGGAATGTTTGTCTGTATGAACCTGGACTGTTTCTCTGTGTGAACCTGGACTGTTTCTCTGTGTGAACCTGGACTGTTGCTCTGTGTGAACCTGGACTGTTTCTCTACCTGAACCTGGACTGTTTCTCTGTGTGAACCTGGACTGTTTCTCTGTGTGAACCTGGACTGTTTCTCTGTGTGAACCTGGACTGTTTCTCTGTGTGTAACCTGGACTGTTGCTCTGTGTGAACCTGGACTGTTTGTCTGTATGAACCTGGACTGTTTCTCTGTGTGAACCTGGACTGTTTCTCTGTGTGAACCTGGACTGTTTCTCTGTGTGAACCAGGACTGTTTGAATGTGTGAACCTGGACTGTTTCTCTGTGTGAACCTGGACTGTTTGTCTGTATGAACCTGGACTGTTTCTCTGTGTGAACCTGGACTGTTTCTCTGTGTGAACCAGGACTGTTTCTCTGTGTGAACCTGGACTGTTTCTCTGTGTGAACCTGGACTGTTTCTCTGTGTGAACCTGGACTGTTTCTCTGTGTGAACCTGGACTGTTTGTCTGTATGAACCTGGACTGTTTCTCTGTGTGAACCTGGACTGTTTCTCTGTGTGAACCTGGACTGTTGCTCTGTGTGAACCTGGACTGTTTCTCTGTGTGAACCAGGACTGTTTGAATGTGTGAACCTGGACTGTTTGTCTGTATGAACCTGGACTGTTTCTCTGTGTGAACCTGGACTGTTTCTCTGTATGAACCTGGACTGTTTCTCTGTGTGAACCTGGACTGTTTGTCTGTATGAACCTGGACTGTTTCTCTGTGTGAACCTGGACTGTTTCTCTGTGTGAACCTGGACTGTTGCTCTGTGTGAACCTGGACTGTTTCTCTGTGTGAACCAGGACTGTTCGAATGTGTGAACCTGGACTGTTTGTCTGTATGACCTGGACTGTTTCTCTGTGTGAACCTGGACTGTTTGTCTGTATGAACCTGGACTTGTTCTCTGTGTGAACCTGGACTGTTTCTCTGTATGAACCTGGACTGTTTCTCTGTGTGAACCTGGACTGTTTCTCTGTATGAACCTGGACTGTTTCTCTGTGTGAACCTGGACTGTTTGTCTGTATGAACCTGGACTGTTTCTCTGTGTGAACCTGGACTGTTTCTCTGTGTGAACCTGGACTGTTGCTCTGTGTGAACCTGGACTGTTTCTCTGTGTGAACCAGGACTGTTTGAATGTGTGAACCTGGACTGTTTGTCTGTATGAACCTGGACTGTTTCTCTGTGTGAACCTGGACTGTTTGTCTGTATGAACCTGGACTTGTTCTCTGTGTGAACCTGGACTGTTTCTCTGTATGAACCTGGACTGTTTCTCTGTGTGAACCTGGACTGTTTCTCTGTGTGAACCTGGACTGTTGCTCTGTGTGAACCTGGACTGTTTCTCTGTGTGAACCAGGACTGTTTGAATGTGTGAACCTGGACTGTTTGTCTGTATGAACCTGGACTGTTTCTCTGTGTGAACCTGGACTGTTTCTCTGTGTGAACCTGGACTGTTTCTCTGTGTGAACCAGGACTGTTTGAATGTGTGAACCTGGACTGTTTCACTGTGTGAACCTGGACTGTTTGTCTGTATGAACCTGGACTGTTTCTCTGTGTGAACCTGGACTGTTTCTCTGTGTGAACCTGGACTGTTTCTCTGTGTGAACCTGGACTGTTTCTCTGTGTGAACCTGGACGGTTTCTCTGTATGAACCAGGACTGTTCGAATGTGTGAACCTGGACTGTTTGTCTGTATGAACCAGGACTGTTTCTCTGTGTGAACCTGGACTGTTTCTCTGTGTGAACCTGGACTGTTTCTCTGTGTGAACCTGGACTGTTTCTCTGTGTGAACCTGGACTGTTTCTCTGTGTGAACCTGGACTGTTTCTCTGTGTGAACCTGGACGGTTTCTCTGTATGAACCAGGACTGTTTCTCTGTGTGAACCAGGACTGTTTCTCTGTGTGAACCTGGACTGTTTCTCTGTGTGAACCTGGACTGTTTCTCTGTGTGAACCTGGACTGTTTCTCTGTGTGAACCTGGACTGTTTCTCTGTGTGAACCAGGACTGTTTGAATGTGTGAACCTGGACTGTTTGTCTGTATGAACCTGGACTGTTTCTCTTGTGAACCAGGACTGTTTGAATGTGTGAACCAGGACTGTTTGAATGTGTGAAACCTGGACTGTTTGTCTGTATGAACCTGGACTGTTTCTCTGTGTGAACCTGGACTGTTTCTCTGTGTGAACCTGGACTGTTTCTCTGTGTGAACCTGGACTGTTTCTCTGTGTGAACCTGGACTGTTTCTCTGTGTGAACCTGGACTGTTTCTCTGTGTGAACCTGGACGGTTTCTCTTTGTGAACCTGGACTGTTTCACTGTATGAACCTGGACTGTTTCTCTGTGTGAACCTGGACGGTTTCTCTGTATGAACCAGGACTGTTTGTCTGTATGAACCTGGACTGTTTCTCTGTGTGAACCTGGACTGTTTCTCTGTGTGAACCTGGACTGTTTCTCTGTGTGTAACCTGGACTGTTTCTCTGTGTGAACCAGGACTGTTTGTCTGTATGAACCTGGACTGTTTCTCTGTGTGTAACCTGGACTGTTTCTCTGTGTGTAACCTGGACTGTTTCTCTGTGTGAACCAGGACTGTTTGTCTGTATGAACCTGGACTGTTTCTCTGTGTGAACCTGGACTGTTTCTCTGTGTTAACCTGGACTGTTTGTCTGTATGAACCTGGACTGTTTCTCTGTGTGAACCTGGACTGTTTCTCTGTGTGAACCTGACTGGTTCTCTGTGTGAACCTGGACTGTTTCTCTGTGTGAACCAGGACTGTTTGAATGTGTGAACCTGGACTGTTTGTCTGTGTGAACCTGGACTGTTTGTCTGTATGAACCTGGACTGTTTTCTCTGTGTGAACCTGGACTGTTTCTCTGTGTGAACCTGGACTGTTTCTCTGTGTGAACCTGGACTGTTTCTCTGTGTGAACCAGGACTGTTTGAATGTGTGAACCTGGACTGTTTGTCTGTATGAACCTGGACTGTTTCTCTGTGTGAACCAGGACTGTTTGAATGTGTGAACCAGGACTGTTTGAATGTGTGAACCTGGACTGTTTGTCTGTATGAACCTGGACTGTTTCTCTGTGTGAACCTGGACTGTTTCTCTGTGTGAACCTGGACTGTTTCTCTGTGTGAACCTGGACTGTTTCTCTGTGTGAACCTGGACTGTTTCTCTGTGTGAACCTGGACTGTTTCTCTGTGTGAACCTGGACTGTTCTCTGTGTGAACCTGGACTGTTTCTCTGTGTGAACCTGGACTGTTTCTCTGTGTGAACCTGGACTGTTTCTCTGTGTGAACCTGGACTGTTTGTCTGTATGAACCTGGACTGTTTCTCTGTGTGAACCTGGACTGTTTCTCTGTATGAACCTGGACTGTTTGTCTGTATGAACCTGGACTGTTTCTCTGTGTGAACCTGGACTGTTTCTCTGTGTGAACCTGGACTGTTTCTCTGTGTGAACCTGGACTGTTTGTCTGTATGAACAGACAAACAGTCCACCCTTCACCCCCTCCCGCCTTTAGTCTCCGCCCACAGGAAGTTGTATTCGGGAGTTGACGTTGTGTTTTGTAAACTTCCGCTGTAGCGTTTCCCTCCAATTGTTGAATTTCACCAAATGTTCCGTTTGTTAAGCTGAACAGTAAATCACCATAAGGGCTGCCTTTGCATTTTTAATTAACAAACTAACATATGAATATATTTGCATATTATTGAGTTGCAGATTAAATCATGCATACATAATTAGCGTGCAGCAGCGCTCGTTCGTTCATCGCAATCGCACTCTTTACCTCCCTCCCTCTCCCTCCCTCTCTCTCCCTCTCTCTCCCTCTCTCTCCCTCTCTCTCCCTCTCTCTCCCTCTCCCTCCCTCTCTCTCCCTCTCTCTCGCCCTCTCTCTCCCTC
Source organism: Lophius americanus (assembly GCA_037951165.1). Classification (NCBI taxonomy): domain Eukaryota; kingdom Metazoa; phylum Chordata; class Actinopteri; order Lophiiformes; family Lophiidae; genus Lophius; species Lophius americanus. Next base: position 102,891 of record JBBDHG010000211.1, on the reverse strand, counting down.
TCTCTCTCTCCCCTCTCTCTCTCTCCCTCTCTCTCTCTGCGCTGTGCTTACTGTTTGTTCAGCAAGCTGTGGTTGTGATGGATGCCACACACACTCCAAAGTGTGTGTGTGTGTGTGTGTGTGTGTGTTAGAGAGTGTGTTTGTGTGTTTGTATGCATGTGTGTGAGAGTGTGTATGTGTGTGTTTGTGTGTGTGAGAGTGTGTGTTTGTGTGTGTGTGAGAGTGTGTGTTTGTGTGTGTGAGAGTGTGTGTTTGTGTGCTTGTGTGTGTGAGAGTGTGAGAGTGTGTGTTTGTGTGTGTGAGAGTGTGTGTTGTTTGTGTGTGTGTTTTGTGTGTGTGAGAGTGTGTGTTTGTGTGTGTGAGAGTGTGTGTTTGTGTGCTTGTGTGTGTGAGAGTGTGAGAGTGTGTGTTTGTGTGTGTGAGAGTGTGTGTTTGTGTGTGTGAGAGTGTGTGTTTGTGTGTGTGAGAGTGTGTGTTTTGTGTGTGTGAGAGTGTTGTGTTTGTGTGTGTGAGAGTGTGTGTTTGTGTGTGTGAGAGTGTGTGTTTGTGTGTGTGAGAGTGTGTGTTTGTGTGTGTGTGTTTGTGTGTTTGTGTGTGTGAGAGTGTGTGTTTGTGTGTGTGAGAGTGTGGTGTTTGTGTGTGTGAAGTGTGTGTTTGTGTGTGTGAGAGTGTGTGTTTGTGTGTGTGAGAGTGTGTGTTTGTGTGTGTGAGAGTGTGTGTTTGTGTGTGTGAGAGTGTGTGTTTGTGTGTGTGAGAGTGTGTGTTTGTGTGTGTGAGAGTGTGTGTTTGTGTGTGTGAGAGTGTGTGTTTGTGTGTGTGAGAGTGTGTGTTTGTGTGTGTGAGAGTGTGTGTTTGTGTGTGTGAGAGTGTGTGTTTGTGTGTGTGAGAATGTGTGTTTGTGTATGTGAGAGTGTGTGTTTGTGTGTGTGAGAGTGTGTGTTTGTGTGTGTGAGAGTGTGTTGTTTGTGTGTGTGAGAGTGTGTGTTTGTGTGTGTGAGAGTGTGTGTTGTGTGTGTGAGAGTTTGTGTGTTTGTGTGTGTGAGAGTGTTTGTTTGTGTGTGTGAGAGTGTGTGTTTGTGTGTGTGAGAGTGTGTGTTTGTGTGTGTGAGAGTGTTTGTTTGTGTGTGTGAGGAGTGTGTGTTTGTGTGTGTGAGAGTGTGTGTTGTGTGTGTGAGAGTGTGTGTTTGTGTGTGTGAGAGTGTGTGTTTGTGTGTGTGAGAGTGTGTGTTTGTGTGTGTGAGAGTGTTTGTTTGTGTGTGTGAGAGTGTGTGAGGTCTTGTGTGTGTGAGAGTGTTTGTTGTGTGTGTGAGAGTGTGTGTTTTGGAGGAAAATTAGCGTCTGAGCACGTGAAGTTTTTTTATCCTGATTACACCGGAAAGAATGAAGAACTCTTCACGTTCTTCCTTGTCTGCCATTAATCCATCAATCAATCTCTCTCTCTCTCTGTCTGTCTGTCTGTCTGTCTGTCTGTCTGTCTGTCTGTCTGTCTGTCTGTCTGTCTGTCTGTCTGTCTGTCTGTCTGTCTGTCTGTCTGTCTGTCTGTCTGGAATAGGTTAAAGGAGGAAATTAGAGTAAAACAAATGAAGGAGGTGAAAAAGAAGAGTGAGTGAGGAGAGAACGATGCAGAGAAGAAAAGAGGAGGACATTAGGAAACTTGTGAAGGAGGAGATGTGAAGGGCGAGAGACAAAGGAACGGGGAGAGAGAGAGATTGACAACTTGGCGTCGTTGTGTGAATAAAATCCTGTCGGCGTGAAATCAGGATGAAATGTGAGATTATAATTCAACCAGGGATTAACTGTCATCCCCTCCGAGGAGAAAGGGAGGTAGAGAAAGGAGGGAGGAGGAGAGGAGGCAAGTAGGTACAAATGAAGGAGTATGATCCCCTCTTCTTGAGAGATGAGACCGGAGGAAAGGAGGCGCTGAGATGAAAGGGAGAAGAAGGAGAGATTTAGAGGCTGGAAAAGAAAAAGCTGTGGTTCCAAGAACTTCACTGTAAAACCATCAGCGTCTCCTCCTCCTCTCATCCCTCGTTTGTTCTCCTCTTCCTCCTCTCCTTTCCTCATTCATTCTCGTCTCCTCTCCTTCCAATTATCTCTCTCCTCTCTCCTTCCCTCAATTATTCTCTCATCTCCTCCTCTTCTCCTCTCCCTCATTTATTCTCCCTCATTCTCCCCCTTCTTTATCTCATTTTCTCCTCCTCTCTCCTTCCATCATTTATTCTCCTCCTCCTCTCCTTCCCTCAATTATTCTCCTTCTCTTTCCTCCTCTCCTTCCCTCATTTATTCTCCTCCTCTTGTCTTTCCCTCATTTATTCTCCTTCTCTCTCCTCCTTTCCTTCCCTCATTTATTCTCCTTCTTCTCCTCCTCCCCTCCTTCCCTTATTTATTCTCCTCCTCCTCTCCTTCCCTCATTTATTGTTATCCTCCTCTCCTTCCCTCATTTATTCTCCTTCTCTCATCTCCTCTCCTTCGCTCATTTATTCTCCTTCTCTCTCCTCCCTTCCCTCATTTATTCTTCTCCTCTCTCCTCCTCTCCTTCCCTCAATTATTCTTCTCCTCTCTCCTCTCCTTCCCTCATTTATTCTCCTCTCTCTCCTTCTCTCCTTCCCTCATTAATTCTCCTTCTCTCTCCTCCTCTCCTTCCCTCATTTATTCTTCTCCTCCTCTCCTCCTCTCATTTATTCTCCTCCTCCTGTCCTTCCCTCATTTTTTCTCCTCCACTCCTTCCCTCGTCTTTGCTCCTCCTCCTCTCTCCTCCTCTCCTTCCCTCATTTATTGTCCTCCTCCTCTCCTTCCCTCATGTATTCTCCTTCTTTTCCTCTTCTCCTTCTCTTATTTATTCTCCTCCTCCTGTCCTTCCCTCATTTATTCTCCTCTTCATCCCTCCTACC
>JBBDHG010000211.1:92500-95000 GCA_037951165.1 Lophius americanus | reverse complement strand
CCGGGTAACAAACGAACCCGGTGGTTTTGGTCTCGGGTTCGTAAAGGTGCGTGAGCCGTGAGTGTGTTCGGGGTTTTGCGCACGCGCGCGTCCTTGTGCGTGCGGAGCGGAGAAAGTGACATCGGGTGAAGGATGAAAAGAGACTCTTCTGAGATGTTAGGAGTGTGTGTGTGCGCGCGCGCGTGTGTTTGGTGTTAGAAAATATGCATTTAAACATTAATTTCCAAACGTTTCTTCTGTTTAACGGATTTTAAGATTTATCTTTTAGAATAATAGATTCTTCATTTGAATTTCTCTCGTATCTAATTTAACCAAATTAAGAAAAAGGCAGAAAATGAGGGCCGGTAATTAAGAAGCCCTGATTTTATTTTATTTTATTTTATTTGATCTTATTATATTTTATTGTCTTTCCTCAACGACAGGTTTTTTTTATTCCACTTTCATATAACGTTTATTCCTCTTCCGGGCCTAAAATCCGAAAACATTTAAAAACTGTAGAAAATGCGTCCAACAACATTTATTTAATGATCCATATTAATAATAATTAATAATAATTATTATTAATTAACTCATATTCCTTTATGATAATTAGAGTTTGGTTGAATTTAGATGTTATTGTAAAGTAAGAGTTTGTACATTTAGGCACCTGTTTATATTTCATATATTTCATATATTCATATATTTCATATATTTCATATATTCATATATTTCATATATTCATATATTCATATATTTCATATATTCATATATTCATATATTCATATATTTCATATATTCATATATTCATATATTACATATATACATATATTAATATATTTCATATATTTCATATATTCATATATTCATATATTAATATATTTCATATATTCATATATTTCATATATTAATATATGAATATATTTCATATATTTCATATATTCATATATTTCATTTATTCATATATTCATATATTTCATATATGAATATATTTCATATATTTCATATCATAATCTTTTTAATTTATTTTTTATCACACTTCTCACAAAAAGAAAAAGACACACCTGAGAGCTGGAGCCTGTCTGACCTCCAGTGAACCTGTCTGTCTGTGTCCCACCTGTAAATCCAGCAGCTGGGTGGAGGGATGAGGGTGGAGGTGGAGGTGAAGCGAAGGCTGGGATGAGGATGAGGAAAAGGGTGGAGGCGAACTGAAGGTGTAGTTCCGAGGTTTTTCGCTCTACAGTTTGGAAGTGTGTCAGGTGTGAAGGTGCACCTGTCTCTGTCCTGTCTGTCTGTCTGAAGGAGGTGAGACAGGGAGAAGCGTGGAGGCAGGAGTGTTTTTTTTATTTTGACATGAATTAGCCCTAAAGAGGACCAGATAATAAAGGTCGTTTATTCAGGTTGTTGAAAGTTCTCGCACGCCGCTGAAGGACGCAGGAACATTTCAGATTCCTGTCGCTGCAGAGGAATGTGGTTTTGATCACGGGGGGAAATAGAAATGTCTTTATTTCCTCTCATCTTACGGGGAGAATTCCCGCCGCAACGATTCTCCCGAGAAACATTTTGGCTTCAATTCAAGCAAATCATTTAGTGGAAGTTTTTCCTGCTGGTTGACCTCGACGGTGGGCCGATGTTCAGAACTCTCTCCTCCTGTCAGTCACAACTCTGGTAACGGGTCTGAACCCGTAAAACCAACAGAATCCATCCATCTAGTCTTCATCATCGAGACAGCATGTACTTCATCAATTCATACACACACGCTTCCACACATCATGTGGTTTTAATCCTTCCTGAGGTAGTAACAGAGTAATAACAGAGTACTAACAGAGTAATAACAGAGTAATAACAGAAGTACTAACGGTGTAATAACAGAGTAATAATGGTGTAATAACAGAGTAATAACGGTGTAATAACAGAGTAATAACGGTGTAATAACAGAGTAATAACGGCGTAATAACAGAGTACTAACGGTGTAATAACGGTGTAATAACGGCGTAATAACAGAGTAATAACGGTGTAATAACAGAGTAATAACGGTGTAATAACGGTGTAATAACGGTGTAATAACGGTGTAATAACAGAGTAATAACAGAGTAATAACAGAGTAATAACAGTGTAATAACAATGTAGTAATAGTTTGGTATCGTTTAGGTAACATTTAGGTAACAGTGTGGTAACGTGCGTCTGGGAGGATCCCTCTGTCGGGCCTGTCTGAGCAGAATTTCTCTCCAGAACCCCTTTAGTTCTTTCGGGCCTTTATTAGGTCTTCATTTTGAAGACAACATTTACATTTAATATCTTTGTTTTTGAAGGGATTTATTTTTATTTGTGGATCTGATTCTGTACTTTGATTTATTTTTTAGTTGTGGAACATCTGTTCTTGTGGTTCTGGGTTCTGGTGGTAACGGGGCTCTGGCGGTTCTGTCACTGACCCGTCCGGCTGGAAACAGAGCTTCTGTTGTTCGCCACGCCAACAATCGTCCTCTGTCTCCCGTCGGCCGTCCAGCCGTGGAGCTGCAGGCCG